>SEYY01000443.1:327828-361565 GCA_009176605.1 Armadillidium nasatum | reverse complement strand
TTTGTATGCTCATAACCTTTTATTACAGTATATTGAAGAAAATAATGAACAGTTGAAGGACATATATATATATAAATGACAACCTGGTATTCATTTATTTTTGTATTTAAAGAAAAGACAGTCGAAAAACAGTCACTTCAATATTCAAAGTAAAAATATCATTATTTTTTTTTTTTTTTTGTTAAATGTTTTTTTTTTCTATATAACTTTTTCATTAAGTAAAAATGTGTATAGAATGCCTGTCAGCATATTTTGACTTTTATTTTCAATATAGTAAAAAGTAGAGTACTATCGTGCTAGATCTAATTATTACTGGAGTATTATTATTTGGCTTTGCACTACCTGGTTACTGTATCAGCATCGGAAGGAATTGTACATAATTTTAAATTTTAAATATATATATATATATATATATATATATATATATATATATATATATATATATATATATATATATATATATATATATATATATATATATATATATATATATATATCCTATTTAAAAAATATGAAAATTTCCAAAAAACCCATTTCACAAATGCTATGTAAATATTTAAAAAATAATATATATATATATATATATATATATATATATATATATATATATATATATATATATATATATATATATATATATATATATATATATATATATATATATATATATATATATAGTGTTAATATAATCTTTCAAGCTCCCAAATTGCTTGCGCTAAAATTTGTTATAATTAATACTGAAGATGGATTTTAAAAAAACAAAATTCGAAGTCGTTGTTGTAAGATTCTTACCACATTTGAGTATGTTTATGTATAAGCAATTTAATAAAAATTTTAAGATTTTTTGGTATTTAATGTACAAAATCATTTTTCTGTGCTTCACTTTACCCAATTTACTTTGATGATTTCAATACTGTACATTAAAAAAATATACAAATAAAAAGTATTTTACCATATATATATATATATATATATATATATATATATATATATATATATATATATATATATATATATATATATATATATATATATATATATATATATATATATATATATATATATATATATAGGTAGTTTTTTTTTTAAGTATAGCTTTAGGTTGCCATCTATTTTTGTTTGAACTTTTTCAAGAAATCTGGTAAATGGCAATGTTGCTAAAGAATAAATGGAAAAAAAATAGTGGATAATAAAAGTCAGTCAGTCAGTCACTTTCGCATTTGGTTCATAAATATTTTTTTATTCATATTTTTATGTATATTATTTATTTTCCGAGCTTAAATTTCATATTTTGTCTTTATATTTTCAATATAGTTAAAATACAAAGATGTGGGAATGAACTAAATTTTTACCAAAATTTTGTTTAAAATATCTGCTTATTTTGGTTTTAAGTAAATATTAAGTTCAACCATGTATTTCTTCTATATTGAAAATATTAAGATGAAATATAACTCAATGCCATAAGTTATTTTGACAAAAGGAATATGATAAATTTGCATAAATTTTGCTCTCATACATATATACTTTGATTTTTGTCAACTATTTCAGTCCAACCACATTATTTTTTTTTTCTTTCAAATTATGTTCTAGATAATCTATAATACTACTCTTATCCATTTATATTAATAAAAAGCATTATTGAATATCCATTTTTAGATATTTGCAGTGGTTAGTTTTGCCCCTTTTCATATTGAAAAAAAAATATTAAAGTATCTAAAAAGGTGCTAAACTCAGTTAGATTAGCAAATAGACTTTCAGAGGTTAAGAAAAATTCATAAGATATATAGGTATATTTTAGTCCTATATTTTTAAAATTCTTAATATTTTCTCAGTCTATTTTCTGGTATCTTTTTCTACTCTTTAAGGCACAAGGTCTACACACACATCTACCTAAAATATTCAAATTTTTAACTAAAGTTTTTTCCTGTAAGTACATGGAAAAATATATTTATTAGGACTCACTCCCACCAAAGGCCCTTGCCCTGTGAGTGTTGTTAATAAAAATATTACAAAAATATAAAACCTTTTTTTTAAAGATGTATGATCTGTTTATTCACTTTTTAGTTTTCATACTTTGATATTTCACTGCCTTTTCATCAGGCATCTAAGGCAAATTCGTTAACTTGTTTTCCTTTTTTTTTTTTTAAGTGTTTAATTTTTTTAATTTGCTTCTCCAACAAATTTTTTTTGTGTATGAATAAAAAAATACATTTTAAGTTTCTTCAGTTATTAAAATATACCAATTTAGAAATCTAATTACCATCAGATACAAAACATTTATAATAGATTTAATCACAAAATTAATTTATTATTGCACAGGAACAACACTATTTTTGACTTCTGAATGTATCAGTGCCAATATTCCAAAATCGATAAATAATATGACATTCCTGTATTATTTTCAATATAGTAAACCTAGCTTGCTAGGTATAATAAATACTTGGATGCAGCATCTGCCTTTTAGCATCATGATCAAGTTTGAAAGCTTGGGATAGATTTTCGTTTATGTATGTACATTGATAATTCTAATTTTCTCTTTGAAGACTGCCCTTCTTTAGTTTTATCCAAAAGAAGTCCTTGCTCAATAGGTCAAGCGATATGAATGTGAAGTCAATTTGAAATGTAGTTAAAAAATGTTAAATACATTTCAAATATTATTTAAGGGGTTAATTGGGTGGTTTGTGATCCCAAAAATAGATGCCATTCTTCATGATGAGTAAATAAATTATTTGAAGAGTTGAGTAAGATTTGTATATACAAGAAATTGAGGAGTCATTCAGGTGTTTTATGATACAAATTTCTTAAGCCTTCTTGTTAAATCTTCATTTCTTGGCATCAAAAAAAGAAACAACTAATTTGATTTAACTTTTGTTCCTCCATGTGTTTGCTCTATAACAATTGCTTAAAGTATGGCTACTGCATATTTTAGCAGAGATATTTTGATATATTATATATATATATATATATATATATATATATATATATATTATATATATATTATATATATTATATATATATATATATATATATATATATATATATATATTTTTTTTTTTTTTTTTTTTTTGACAGGAATATTTTTTAAAAATTATTTATGCTAAAAAGATTTTGATTTATTAAAATTACGATGGATGATGAAGCAGAAACTTATAAATTGTGGAGGATTCGAAAAACTATTATGCAATTATGCCATGATAGAGGATATTTAGTAACGCAGGATGAATTGGATCAAACACTTGAACAGTTTAAAGATCAATTTGGAGATAAACCATCAGAGAGAAGGCCTGCAAGATCAGATTTAATTGTTTTAGTAGCTCATAATGATGATCCTACTGATCAGATGTTTGTATTCTTTCCTGATGAACCAAAGGTAAGGCTTATCATTCATATTATTATTTGAATTATTATATGAAAATGAAAAACACACTTTTCTACCATAGGGGCAATATATTCATGCTAACTGCATTTCCACATTGACCCTTTGTGGTTTACTCATCCAGTTTGCTAAGCCTGATACAAAATGACTTAACTTACATGTTCAGTATTCACTATCTCAGTTTCCTGCCATCATTTCCTGGATCTTACCTCCACCACTTTAGGCACTAATGGAGGGCCCTGAATTGCTTAATTCTTGTCCTTGTTCAGGTGAAGTTTGAGCTGTATATGGCCAGGCCTCTCCTTCATACTGCCTTCTCCACTCCATCCAAATTGAGAGTCTGAAAATTGTGTCTGAGTTATTCTGGTCTTTTCTAAAAGGTGAGTTTGGAGTTTGTTAATGTCTTAACCCATTAATGCCCACTGTGTCTATTTAGACACGTAAAACATGACCTCATAAAATATTTAAAAAATAATATATTTTAAATTTTTTTTTGGTTTTGGTATGAATGGTTATTCTAAGGAATGATTCTTCTAGCTATTTACTTCAATGTTTCCCTCAAAAAAAAATTTTTTTCGTTTCTACAAGCAATAATTTCAGTAGTAAAATTTTTGATGAGCGTCAGTGCTGACATGCATTGACTTGTAAGTGTTTTTCGGGGTACTTGTATGTTTGGATAAGTTTTTTTTTATTTTTTTTTACTTATTAGTAATTGTACTGTACGCTGAAAAGGCGAAAACGAATATTTTATTAGTGAAATAAATTTTATAGGGTGTTATTTTTCCGCGTGTCTTTTTAGACACAGTGGGAAGTAACGTTAACAAATTTTTGAATTATTTTTGATTCAGAAACTTTCGATTTCATCTTTACTTGCTATTGTAGCTGAAATATATATATATATATTATATATATATATATATATATATATATATATATATATATATATATATATATATATATATATATATATATATATATTATTCTCATTTGCGGATACGGATATAGTTTTCGAAAGTGCGCATTCGGATGTTGAATTTTTGCAATTGCTCTGCGGATGCGGATGCCATCACTAATATATATATATATATATATATATATATATATATATATATATATATATATATATATATATATATATATATATATATATATATATATATAATTTTAGCAAAATATGGTTTCTAAAAAACTTGATATTATTAGAGGTACAGAGAAAATCTTTAATATACTAGAAAATGATGAGCAAGCTAAATTTGTAAGTACTGAGATTGATGCGGCAGATCTTGATATTGTTCTCAATCCACCTCCGGATGGTGGGGAGTCTGATAGAGATGACGCCAACAATGATGCAGAGGAATTCCTCACAATGTTAGAGACCTTGGGAAGGGAGTTTCATCTCAATCAGCAGAGCTAAGAGCAATAAGAAAAAGACTTACAATAGAATTTATGGATCATACATGCAGAGAATCTGTAAAATATGCCTTCTCAAAAAACGAGACCAACAATTTACACTTTCAGTCGATGAATTGTACATTTATTTCGGAATTCTTTTGCTGTCCGGTTACAACAAACTTCCATTTAGAAGAATGTACTGGGAAAGACGTCCCGATTCAAACAACAATTTGGTTAATAATTCTATAAGTAGAAATAAATTTGAAATAATTCACCAATTTCTACATTTCAATGATAATAATGACCATTGATCCTAACGACAATGTGTACAAAATTTGACCCCTCATAGAACCACAAATTTTTTAATTTCATCGACCCTCTTGGCAGTAAATTTTCTTTAGACGAAGCTATGGAGCCATATTATGGACATCATTCCATGAAGCAATTTATTAGAGGAAAACCTATTAGATTTGGGTTCAAATTCTGATGCCTAACTACCCCAGAAGGATACATAATCAAGTTTCATCCATATACAGGAGGAGGGGACAAGATACCTGGAAAGACAGAAGAGTCTTCTGTGACAGAGAAGCTGTGCTTAGGATGCGTTCCTGAATTGTCGTTCATATATATGGACAATTATTTTACATCACTTTCATTGATGGACACCCTTGCAACTAACATTGTTTTGCATTGGATCAATCCGAAGTTACAAAATTGAGAATTCTCCTTTGAAGGACTTGAAAAAGACATGTCGGGGCCCTGGTGTTATTCTTGTACGATGGAATGACAACAGTCAAGTAACTATGTTTACACACTCAATAAAAGAAACATCTTTGAAATTGGTAGTTGCAAACGTTGGAGCAAAGGAGAGAAAAAACAAGCAGTCATTCCTCAACCAAATATCGTAAAACTGTATAATAAAAATATGGGAGGGGTGGATCTGTTCGAAAAAATGCGAGCATTGTACCGAATTAGAATATGAAAAAAAGTGGTTTTGGTATTGCCTAAATGGTAGTGTTGTCCATTTGTGGATGCTATACCGTAATATTGAAAGCATTCCTCTTCTTGAATTTACTAGACAGAATAGAGAAGCGTAGGAGATGTGCAATCTATAGAATATCCATACAATATCGTTGCACAAAATGCAATGTAGGTCTTCATGCATATGAATGCTTTGTTAAAATATCAAATTTATATATATATATATATATATATATAATATATATATATATATATATATATATATATATATATATATTATTATATATTATATATATTTATATTACATCTTAATAATAATAAAAATAATATAACTTTAGCAAAAACTATCATTATCTAATTTTCGAGTTCTTGTTAACGCTAATGCCCACTGTGTCTAAAAAGACACGGCCTAAAAATCTATGAAAGAGACGGAATTTTTAAAAAATTCTTGGAAATTGACATTTCTAGGACTAAAATAGACTATATATCCAAATTTTAAAAAAAAATTCAAACTTTTTTAATTTCGGGCATTAATGGGTTAATGATATGGAGGCCTATCGCTTTACCTCCAACTGTAGGCTTAATATACCTTCCCTTGGCCCTGGAAAATTGTTGTAATCTTGCAATTAACCACTATACCATATTTTGATGTGGATTTCATACTTGTTGGCAGGAATGTTGTGAGGCATCTCATTCCACCATATTAAGTTCCCTCATCAGACTTGTTCTTTTCTTACTGCTTTAATCACCATCAAGAGGTTGTCCTTTCAATCTGTATTAGGTTAAACCAATTTTAGCCATGGCTATGAACCCACCGGGACCCAGGCCCCAGCTAATAATCAGGGAAAACCAGGGTTAAAATTTCAAATTATACTTAACACGTTCACTGCCATGTCACCAATAACTTGGTGACACGGCATTTTTAAATATGCCGCGTCACCGAAAACTTGGTGACAGCTGTACTATACTTTATGCTCTGTCCCCAATGTTTTGGCGTCAGTTTATGAGCTTTCAATGGTATATAATATGTCTGGCATGCTGCGAGATATTACTTTTAGGCTCCTGGCCTACTAGATGGTATAGAAAAAAATTTATGCTAACATTAAGTCAAAGGAAAAAAAAACATATTTTTACTGCGTAATTTACTTTTATATAGAGATATACATAGAAATTAGTAGTTTATACATGATATTTACATATTTACATATGTAAATATCATGTAAGATACTCATAATGTTTATAAAAAATGAAAACCAGTGCGTTTTTTACTATTCCTGATAGATTTAATTTAAATTTATCTTTACATGTATATATAAAAAAAAAATAAAAATTCCTTTCTTTACTTATTCCAATAGATTTAGTAAAATATTTTTATATTTATATTACTGATGGTGTTTCTCAAAGCATTTCTTGCACATATACACATTTTTCCCATCAACAATACATCCTGTGCAGTAGTAATTTGATTTTGAAGATTTTTTTTTTGCTTCATTTCTTCCACCACATTTTGCATACCTATCATAGCAGTGTTTGCAAATTCTATTTATGGTTTTATTAGCAGCATTTTTCTGTGTTTTCAACATATGAGTTTGCTTCTGTTTTGGACTTTTATATCTCTGTGTTTGTTCACATTTTAGAAGCGATTCCGTTACCATTATTCTAAACTGTCGTATGCCCAACTTCTTTTTAGTTACATATTGGTATATATAGTGGGCATTGACCATAGATAGTCCTAGTAATAATTCTAACCCGAGCTTCCTGTACCACTTTACCCCTTTTCTGAGGGTTGTGGCGTATGAAGCCATTTGATCTGAAAGATCAATTCCTGTTTTTCCCTTGTTGTAAGCAATTACTGCCTCAGGTTTTACAACATGTTCTCCAGTTCGTCTTCTTTTCAACGGCTGAGACTCTCCTGAACATCCTGGTTGGTCTATTCCTACATCCTCCAATCCCCTTTTCTTGCTTCTTACCGGTACCATTTCTGGCTTGTGCTTTGATGAAATTATCCTCACATCCCTTGTGTCTTTCCATTTTAGGTAAACTATCCCATTTCTGTCTTCCTTTGCTTTCATCTCTCCTCTTTTTAATTTTGCCAGTGCTACATCTTTAGGCATGTTCCTCTTTGATGACCGAACTGTTCCCACTAAATGGGTTTTTTGTTTCAACAAAGACAAGGCTAGCTCATAGCTCGTGTAGAAGTTGTCCACATACAACGTTCTTCCTTCACTCAGTAAATTGTGCATCAGTTTTTCACACACTTTCTTTGCCAAGCCATATTCTCTTACTTCTCCTTCTGGTTTCCCTGAATACACACTAAAGTTATATGTGTATCCCTCAGTTGTACAAAGTTTGAACAATTTAATTCCATATTTGTGAGCCTTTTGCGGTATGTATTGTCTAAAAATTAATCTTCCTCTCCATGGCACTAATGTTTCATCTATGACAACATCTTTTGGAGGACAGAATACTGACTGAAATTTTTTTACAAGTAAATCAATAAGTGGCGCAATTTTACCTATTCGATTTCCTTTCTCAATGCCATTATTGTCAGCAAAGGAAAAACTGTAATAATTATCTAAATGACTATAAAAAAAAAAAAAAAAAATGTGTCACCAATATATTGGTGACATGGCCTCCTAATATAAAATTTTGTTTACTTGGGCTACCTTGGAGGTTTCACCTGTTATTTGCATTTTATATCACACTTTGGCATCTAGATACATTCAAATAGATATAAAATGCAAAACTATAGTGATAATTACCGATAACATTAAATACGGAACATTTTATTTGCGTCCCCAATATGTTGGCGACATGGCCTCTCAGAGTATAAAACCAAAAAATTGAGAGACACAACCTCAATTTTTTCAGCAACTATTAAAGCTATTACACAAATTCTGCTACGTAACATGTTTTTAGGCTAAACTGAATGCAAATTTGTAAAAAAAGTATTCTGGCCTGGGGTGAAATATTCGGATTTTGGGCCGGCAGTGAACGTGTTAAAGAATCTACAGTAACTGAAGACCAAAGATGGATAATCACAAAATAGTTTACCGAGGAGAAAACTAAAGTACAAAATTTTTTTGAATGAAAATGCTAATCCAACTAATAGGAAAGTTGGGGAAAGGAAAACTTAGAAATTAATTAGCAAAGAAAGCGAGAAATTATAGTGTAAAAGGAGATAAGATAAAAAACAAAAACAAAACAAGGAATGAATAACCAAATAAAGGTGCATCGTTAAGCTTTTATATAAGTGAGAGGTTAGGTGAGGATTGAATAGAGACAGCCAATGCCATTGAAACTTATAGTTAAAAGTTATAAGTAATGCTATTTAAAATCAAAAATATAAGAACGATCCATATTATCAGGACACAGGAAGCTAACATAGGAAAAAAAAAAAATGTAAGAAAATAAAATAAAAAAACAAAATTCGAAGAGAACTGGGGAAAAATGTGGATGAACATGGGAAGGATATGGAGATCAAACATTAAAATAAACAAGAAATACTTATGTTAATGAAAAGTGAGTATTAAAAGAAAACACAGATGCTAGGGAAGAAAAAAGGAAAATATTCTAATAAAAACAGGGGAATTGGTGATAGTAAAAAAAAAAAAAATTATATTTCACAGAATTTAACTAGAAACACTGGGATTAAAAGAATTAGTTTCCTGTGATATACATACAACAATGGTAAGGAAAGTATTACCATGTTTATGAAGATGGATAGTAATACCAAAAGAATAAAGGTAGAAAAGGGGTGCAAGATGAGAAAGATGCACCCACCCAAAGTGCCGAAATGTTAATATCACATCAACCAATAATGATTAATATGGGTTAGATATGTATAATAATAATAATAATAAAATAAAAAAAAAAAAAAAATTTAAAAGACAGCATACTTCTAAGACAAAATAAAGATTGAAGGTTATGTGTGGACAAAGACAAAGAAGACAAAGGCATGTAGTTTAGACTTTCAAGATTAAAAAAATGCAGCCAATGAATGGAATTGTAAGATATTGAGGGAAGAGTAAGATTTGAAAGAAGAGAAATGTTCAATGAAACCAATCATTTCTTACTGAAACAATGAATAGGGGAGATGATAGAAATAAATGTACATTTATAGAAAAGGTATTTGCATCAGAAGACAGTGAATCAAGAAGAAAAATAATAATAATAAATGAAAAGTTTGGCAAAATCGTTGAGAAGAGAATGAGAAAAAGATATTTTAGATATGCAGGGTTAATATGAGGCAAGTAAGAAGATATGTATTCAATTCAATATGGCTGGTCAATCACATTATGACCACCAACAAACTACACCAGAAATGTCATATGAAGAGAATAATTTAAGCAACATTTTCAGAGGAGGGATATCATTGATATTTGAAAATTAGTTAAAATTGTGAAAAGGATGTGAAGTAAGGATAAAGTTATCGATGGTAAAAAGGTAAAAACTCTGGAAGGTGTGCGTGTTGATTCTAGAGCATCTTTTCAAAACATTGAGAAAATCTCAAGGTCACATAACAGCTATTTTAGAAAGGTTAAGTTAAATAAGAGTATCTAATCTGGTGGAAATAAGGGTAAAAAATGTAGCCAAAGCTACATGGAAGCCGATGTTCTGGGTCTGGGATTTACGAAAACATTCTTTTTCACCATATGTGAATGAAATAGAAACCACGTAAACTTGTGGTGGAATGAAGAACAGAGTAAGCTGTAGGAGTTTAAAAACAGACCTAGTGTCTATAAAGAAGTCTATTTAGGAGAAAAATAATTTCCAAGAGGTATAATCAAGCAATGTAAAAATTTTAACTAAAAGAGCGAGTGAATAACTAAATATTATAAAACTTGAAGAGAGAGTAACAGGAAAAGAAACTGAATATATGTGTTAGAAGGGGAGGGGAACAGAAAAAATATACATATTAATGATCGAACATAGAAGCGACAAAGATGTTTTTAAAAAACAAAAGAGTAAGAATGATATTCACCTTTGAAAAAGTTTCATTTTTATCTCCATTTAAAATTTTAAACTTGCTAAAGGTGTATGAATAATTAGTTAATTTTTTTATTCGTTGTTGGTATTACATCCTTACAATTAATTAAGAAATTCAAATGAGGAAGCTGACATGACTGTTATATATACCAGCACTTGTTCTGCATATGTTGAACTAGATTAGAGAATTTATGATTTTTTATTATTATTTTATTTTATAATAAGTTGAAAACAAAAAAAAAAAAAAAAAAAAAAAAAAAAAAAAAAAAAAGGTGAAATACTAAACGATATTTTCCTTCCTTCAACTTGTACTTGATTTACTCTCAACAACAACAACAACAACAACAACAATAATAATAATTAAAAATAACTTACAGAAAACAATTTGAAACAATTTTCATCCTGCAGTAGTTTCTCCACCTTCTTCTGATACATATGCTCATGATGAAGTCGCCGGTGAGCAGATGCAATAGGACCCCCAGAACCCCCTTTTTTAGCTTCGCTTATAAACAGTGAAGTGCACTGAGATGGCATGTCATCGCACACGATATGCTGAAGTTGTCTAACGGCTCCGTTAACAACCTATAAAAATATTAAAATAAAGAATAATAATAATAATAATAATAATAATAATTCAGATTATGACTGTAAATTAATATTTTTTCTTCCTAACACTGTCCTACAAAGAAATTTTTAATAATTGTTTTAACAATCTTAGCACTGATGAAAAAAAAAATAAACAAACAAAAATACGGAAGTGTTACGTAAAGACAATACTAAAGTTACTGTATAATGCCTTAGATAACATAATCTGTCTTTAACATTATACCAGTCCTGTTTATTTAATAAGATTTGAAAATAGTAAAGATTTTCTTAGCAATTGCAAAATGTAATACATATATATACATAAAAATTAACTGAACACTATATTAAAATCCTACGCATTTGTCAGTGGACTGAAGAGTAATATAGAGAACATTTTCTCTCATTCAACTCTACCGGGGACATACATACATACAATTAAAAATAAATTAAAAAGGGTCTCCTATAAGCCATATAAGAAAGATAAAACTCAAATGAAATACACTTGGCAGGTAAAAAAAAAATTTTTTTATTTATTTAAGAATGACTTCTTTTAAACAAATTTCAGTACGTTTTATTAAATTCAATCATCCCCCAAGAATACCTCAAGAAATAACAGGATATTTACCCAAGTACTGGTCTTTTAAAACAAACACCAAATTACATATCAAAATACCACCTACAGATTACTACAAGAGAAAAGCTCACCGTCAAAGGTTGAAATTTTGAAATAAGAAGACCTACCTTGTCTAATGTAAATGCCACGAAAGCCTGAATACCAAACATCTCTCTGAGAGTGTCTTCAAACGTCGTGCTTTCCATATTTCCATCCAGCATGTTCTGAATCATGTCTAACAAGGCTGGATAATAATCTTCAACAGCTATTTCATCTGTTGAGATTGAAAGATTTCATTAAAAAAAAGAAGAAAAAAAAAATTTGACAAAAGTATGAAAATACTAAAAGCATACGAACGACCTTGCACAATTCTAGTACCTAATCAAGCAATCAAAATTCTACCTCTCTTTTATAAACTATCATATGACATTAAAATTTTAAAAAACATTTTTATCTTTAGTAAAAAAAATTTAAAAGCTTAAAGACAATAGAATGATAAGTCTTTAGTAAAAAAAAAAAAAACAACAATATACCAACAAGGGAATAGAAATAAAAATAAAAGCCAAGTACTTCCGTGTTATATTATTAAACACATTCTCAAGCTTGAGAAATGCGCTTTATAATATGAAAGTACTTAGCTAATATTTTTTTTGTTTTTCAATGTGGATACATTTTCTCGTGTAGGCGAAACCACTTCCGCAACCCAAAGTAATCATTTAGAGATTAACAAAATAATCTCAATCAATAATCATATTTTTGCATCAAAATTTTATAAAACCATTACCAGAATACCTCTACAAATTCCCATTTTATCAGGTTACTATTCACACCTTTTTATAATACTACTACTACTACTAATAATAACAACAAATACCTACTTTTAGGCTTAAGCCTCAAGGCAATGGCTGTTGAATCCCTCCTTTCTTTCTTCTCCTTTAACTCTTCGGCAGCGATTCTAGTTGCATGCCCGTACATCTCACTGAGCCTCTGGCAGAGCAAATGGTGAAGGCGAAAGAACAAGTACCAATTGTTGTTTCCAAAAAACAGACGGTATTCGTCATCCTATAATATATATATATATATATATATATATATATATATATATATATATATATATATATATATATATATATATATATATATATATATATATATATATATATATATATATATATATATATATATATATATATATATATATATATATATATATATATATATATATATATCACTTATTTAACTGAAGATCTTAATCTAAAAAGTTTTCTCAACCTACTTTAAGATGTTCAAAATACTTACAAAATTACAAAGATGTTCAATTATAAAAAATGTGAGAGAGGGGGTGGGGGGTTGAAGAAAGCCTTTATAATGAAAAGGTGAAGACAGAACTACTTTCAATGATTACACTATTACACTAAAGTTTAAAAACCCTACATGCTATTTAAAAAAAAAAAAAAAAAAAAAACAATACACCAATCTTAAATTGCCAAACGTACTGAACCACCTTTAAATATTACTGTCATTATTGAAATTATTAATTTTTATGTGGTTTGTGCTAAATCTCACAGGCAGAAGCTTATAGTATGATGGAGATTCTTAAAAATTTATAATTTGACAACAAAATATAATAGTTGTTGATATTTGAAAGTTTGTGTGTGTGTTAAATTAAACATGGGTGATTAGATTCCCTTAACTAAGGATCAGAATATATTTTACTATGAATTAAATTTCATGTATTCTGAAAATCTATATTACTTTTAAGTTTTAACTACAACTTATATATTTTTTTATTTGTCATTCGTTCCTTCCAACTCCCCAGATATTTTGTTATTTACCATTCACTCCTTCCCATCCCCCTACAGTTTCACTTTAGATACAACATAATTTATCCCTCATTCCTTTCAACCCTCCAGATATATTCTTATTTGCCATTTACTCCTTTACACCCTCCTACATTTCAACTTTAGATACAATATAATTTATCCCTTTAAATTGAGCTTCTAATAAAAAAAAAAAAATAGTTTCTTCCTGATATTAGATAAAAAATTCACCTCGCAAAATAGACAACTTATCAATAGCTTTCATTATCCTCATATTATTGTTAATGGCAAATGAAATCTTTATAATAATTAATGGCACAAGTGTTCGCAGGCCTTAAAAATCTCAATAAGACAACTTTACTTCCGGCATTGCTATTACTAATAAAGATAATAAAATTTAAATATAGAAAAATTATCCTACGTAGATTGTAATCCCCACCCCACCCAATTTTTTTTATAGCAAGATTTTATACGATAATTACCCCCAAAACAAACAAGCAAACAATATAATCAAGCATTAGAGGCAAATACAATTATGTCAAGACCATTTCCCCACCATCCCTACCTCCCCACCCCCTCTCTCTCTCAACGTTAATGATATTTAAAGAAAGGTGTTATTAAACAATCAAAAATGATCAATGATATTAGCTTCCCACTCTACAATGACTATTAATTAGACTCTTACAAATAAAGGCTAGACTCTCAATAACAATAATAATAATAATAATAATAAAACAAATTGCATTACCATGATCATAAATGCTTATTACATGATCCCTACAAGACGACTAAAAATGTTAATGTCATTTATTTATACAGAAGGCATACATTTACCATGACTAATCATTTTTTTATATTTACTTTTTAACTTTTGAGTGTTGCGCAGAAGCAGTCAATTACAGTTAACTTAAAAATTGGCAACTTTATTAAGAAGTTGCTATTCGCAATTAGTTTTTTTTTTTTTTTTAAATAAACACTACAAGAAAGTTAAAATACCTTACATACTTTTTATTTAAAAAAAAATGAATAAATAAAATAAAATAAAAATTCCACCCATTATATATATATATATATTTTTTTTTTTTAATGTAGAAAATTTAAAGAAAAATATTGTACTACCTTTGTGTGTGTGTGTGTATTAATATTATTATTATTACTTTATGAAAATTATCTACACATATACAAAACTTACCGCTAATGACGAGGTTGCGACGGAAAAAGTGGAGGGCTTGCTATCGTCAAGGGGCTCACTTTTAATTTCTACTTTAATGGGCACTGTTTGAGGGTCACCCCCTCCTCCTCCTGGTCCTCCTCCCGAACCACAACAACTACCACTAACACCAGGTTCACTTTTCACAGATGCCACTAATTTTTCACTATCACTAGCTTCACCATTAATAGTCACTTTATTACAAGTATTATCACCACTGAGACCATTATTAATAGTACTATTACTAACACTACTACTATTATTATTATTATTATTATTATTACTATTACTGCAGCTACTAGTTACAGTAGTGGTAGATGAACTAAAACCACTATTACTAGTACTGCTACTGATACCACTGTCCTGTGGTTGGTCTTTACTATTTTCTCCTTTCTCGAATGGTTCTGTTTTATTACTACGAGTCTTTCGTTTCGCAGCCATGGATGACGCGTTATTTGGCGAGGAGAACCCATCCGAATTGCTACTTGTGCAAACACCCCCAGAAGGCGGAGATGTGGATAACGATGACGATGATGATGCAAAAGTTGTGGTTGTGGTATTGCTTCCTGATGTAGGTGTTATCGATGCCTTGGAGGAAGGTTCTTTCGAGGTGGGCTCGAAATTCCCCATTTTACTGGTGGATGGGCTAGTGTTCTTTGGTTCTAATTTCTCCTCACTATCATCGTCCATTTCATCTGCGAGAAATAATAATAATAATAATAAATTTCCATATTTAAATTAAATTTTAAAAAAATAATGTTCATATAGTCACAAAAATTAAAAAATATCAATGCAGCTTTTAAAGTAAATTATAAATGCAATTAAAAAAAAAAATCCCGCATATAAAATAAAATTATCAACTATAGATATATTTTTTTTGAAAGTAAATGATAAAAAATATTTAACTATTATAGTAATAATAATAATATCATTTTTGAAATACATCCTTAATACAATGATGCTAGTTTACTGTAAGTAAAATATTTGTCATCAATGTTCTTACTGTTTGGAGAACTGATCTTCTGTCTCTTATCCAATAACAATTATTAGAAAATTTATTACAAAATGACCAAATAATCTGACACTAAAGCAAGTAAACAAAATTTGACATAATGAGATATACCGAAGGTGTTCCCTACAATGTACTGCAACACCAACGCTTCCCTAGAGTCATGACAACGTTTTTAGAGTTAATAAAATACATAATTCTTAGCAATTTTTACTCACCATCAACATTTTCATCATCGGACAAATCCATTCTGCGATGGAAAAACAAATCAGGAATAAACTGTCGTACCAACTGCTTAATTTTTGCTTTATCTTCCTTATGGATTGTCGTCTGCCTCCTAACATGATGAATAATTAAGTTCGCTGCATCATCTAACGGGTACTTATCTTTATAAGAGAGAACCATATGGGGTCCAACCACAAGATCACCACCTCCTTCTTCGGCTTGTTCATGCCTCTGCAAGAAAATGATGGAAATGGTTTTTCGATAAAGAATAATGCAATTTAATATCACTGGCAGATTTACAGTAGTAATATAAAAAAATTCACATTAAAGTACGAAGCAAATCTACATAACACATTTTAACTTACGAGTTTTTAGCAAATTAAAAAGAATAATTACAAAAATAATATTCAAATCTATGTATTTATTTTTAAGTATTTAAAACTGAGGACTGCAATACTCTTTTATTTTTTTTTCCTCTGCTATGACTTATAAACATACCTCGTCATACAGAGTTTCGATGTCATTAAGTAAACTTTTGGAGCGTAAGGTCTTTACATCATTTTGTTTAAAGGAGAGGCCCTGATGGTCTAGAGACTTAAGGTAATATCTTTCATTCTGTTCGCGCCAAATTTTGTTGAAACCTTTTTGAGCTTCACGCCATTCTTCGTCCTAAAAAAAAAAAAAAATTAAATAAATAAACTGGAACCTGTAATTTATTTACATATCAAAAAGGAAATTTGTTAATTATCCAAAATATATTAACAGGAACTAAAAGCTTTAGAAATACTCCATCGAATTAACATTACTACAATTAGTTTTTTTTATACTTAGTGGTGACAGGCCGCCTTTCATAAAAAAAATTACTCTCTAAAGGTCAAGTATTCAAGAGAAATATAAAGGTGGAAGTGTCATCATAATGCTTAGCAGTAGTAGGAAACATTTCATACTGAACTACTCCATCCATGCGAAATGTTCAAGACTTAATACCATTAAACTAACCTAACATAATTATTAAAATTTTGTAAGCAGGCTATTGTCATCGAAACAAGCAACACACACATACAAAGTAAAATTATTTACATGAATTAATATTCAACATAAAAGTGGAAGTACCATCATAATACTTACCAGTAGTAGGTAACATTTCGTACTAAACTACTCCATACATGCGAAAAATATTTACAGGAATTAATACTCATCACTCATACTACTGCTTTAAAAAAAATTCCTATATACATAGAACATGAAAGAGGGAAAAATACAAAACTAAATCTTCAGTTAATTCTGATAAGAAACAAATCACAAACTACCCTGCAAAATAAATAAATAAAAAAAATTCCTTAAGAATCTTACTTTTGCCTTTAGTCTCCTGAGAACTAGGGGGACAGCAACCACGGGATTTTTCTTCAGACCGTCAATTATGTCAATAGCTTTATCTCCGTAGATTCTCTTAATAGCTCTCTGGCTAATTGTTGGAGAACTTCCACCAAGAGTATCATCCAAGCGAAATCTGGCAGCTTCTTCTGGTGACATCTTTTGCAATCTCTTCTGCACCGCCTCGAGCACCCTTATTGTCGCTAAATTGGTCTCAAGAACGACATCCAATTCGAACCTTTCGTCTTCACACCGATAGATGTACTCCTCGTACTGTGTCTTTCGCGACGTTACGAATGTAGAGTCCTCTGACCACGAGGGAAATGAAACCCACGTATCATTTAGGACTTCCTTACACAAATTATTCCTGCCGGAGCACTTCGGCTGGGGGTGACTCTTCGGCAATGCGCAATAGGAAGCCCCTAACCGCTTGCAAGTTGTATAATCTATAAAAATTTTAAAACATTACAATATTACATCAAATTCTTTCCACAAAAACTACTACTTCAAACTGACAAAAGTTAAAAATATACAAGAAAAAACTCACCAATTTCCATTGCCAAATCTCCACTTATTCTTTCTTGCTTTGCCACAGATGCTGGTATAATATCTGTAGGTGGTGCTGCTCCTTCACGATAACCAATGAAATCCTGAATAAATTATATATATATATATATATATATATATATATATATATATATATATATATATATATATATATATATATATATATATATATATATATATATATATATATATATATATATATATAATAATAATAATAATAAAAAAAAAAAAAAAAAAAAAAAAAAAAAAAAAAAAAAAAAAAAAAAAAAAAAAAAAAAAAAAAAAAAAATCAAGATTTTTTTTTTTTTTTTTTTTTTTTTAGGTTGAAACATTTCCATTATTAATGAAATATTAATTATATATAAATACCGGTATAAGACTATGTTCAAACTTTATCAGTTTTAATCATTTTAGTGATCATGTAGCTAACATAGTTATTACTACTCTTCCGACACAGTTTAATTTAATTATAAAACATTATTTATTATTTTAAAATGTTTGGTGTTTATTAGGACAGCAAGTCAAAAGAGTAAAATAATGAAAAATCTGACAGCATCCATGGATATTATCCGCTGTATCCAGGTTATGAACCATAGGTATAAATTAATGAAAAAAATGTGCAAGAAAGGTAAATTTGGTGTTTCAATATGAAGGTGTATATATGTAAAAAAAATAAGGAATTAGATCCTACTATTCAATAACGAAAGAATGATAGAGAAAATAAGTTATACGATTTTTAACTGCTTGTAGGTGAAAATAACAGGTAAAGCTCCTGTTGTTTAAGATGTGCCCCAAGTACAAAGAAATAAAAAAAAATTTTTTTTTTTTTTAATGAAATTGACAAGTTGGAGGAGAGAGAAGGCAGATTAGGAAAAAAATCTATTGGTTTGGAGGATAAGATTACAGCATGGGCTTAAAGAATATTTTAAATGATTGTCATAAGCTGTTAAAAATTAGAAAAAAAAGGGTACATAAGTAAGAATCAAAACAAAGAAGAATGAATGAATAAACCCTGTCTGTCATGTAATTTAGACATAAATAATGTGGCAGACAAGTAAATAGATTGAAAAGGTTGATGATGATGGAACAAACTGGCAGATTTAATAATAAATGATGAAAAACACAGGCACAATATTATTATTATTACTACTACTACTACTAATAGTAATAATACTTTAAAAACTATATTTTATCAATCTACAGAAATTGGTAACAAAACTTACTTTAAACCATTTTAGAAGTTCTGGAAATTTACCCAAGAATGGCTGGACAACTTGAACCAATTCAGCTCGAGATAAGATTTCTTCATTGAACAAAATTATGCAACGAAGAAAATTGCAGTATATCTCTTCATGTCTCAAGGCTTTCCGGACCTGACGAAGGAAAAAAATTTTTTTTAAAGGTTTGAAATTATAAAATAAAGCCTCTATCAATGATTAAAATAATATAGTAAAACACTTACTCTATCAAAGAAGGCGTACTCGGAGAGAGTAGCAATTTTTCCAGCCTCTGCAGCACTCATATCCTTCAGGTAAGAGAGTTTGGGTTTCTTGATTGGTTGATGAGAATGCTGATTCCCAGACAGAGGCTGACCAACTGCCGATGAAGTAGAATGAGGTCGCTTTAAGGACTGGTTACCGTATAAGGAAGCATTTGCATTATTTGGGGTAGTAGGTAGACCTATTGCAGAACCTGCAACGCTTGCAGGACTAGGAATGATATTATTGCTGTTTGGTACTCCTGCAGAGCCTTTTAAGTTAGTCTTCTTCAGAGTGTGGTCATTTGTGTGTGGCTTGCTCGCCTATATAAAATATAAATATAAACATAAATAAAAATATAAATATATGTACGAGTATATATATATATATATATATATATATATATATATATATATATATATATATATATATATATATATATATATATATATATATATATATATATATATATATATATATATATATATATATATATATATATTACTCAACAAATCGCTTACCGTGTGAGACCTGTATTGGTCCATAAAATTGGAAACTGCATCTTGCGTAGCAGTGTTGTTAGTTGCATCTGGAAGGAACTGACCGAATTCCTGAAGAAGATCCTCTTGGTTCTCAAACAATTTAGCAACCTATCCAAATCAAATCATATATATATATATATATATATATATATATATATATATATATATATATATATATATATATATATATATATATATATATATATATATATATATATATATATATATATAATCAAGCAATATCTATAACTTAAAAAGTATCTAATATCGACAGAATATATATATATATATATATATATATATATATATATATATATATATATATATATATATATATATATATATATATATATATATATATATATATATATATATATATATATATATATATATATATATATATATATATATATATATATATATATATATACTTTCAGATAATTTACTCCTTCCTAACAACAACCCACCTTTATGTTCACCTCCTAGTTCAGCCATTCCAGCTGCATTACACCTCCTCAATGCCACATCAAATCTACTTACAAAGTCCTGTATATCCTCCATAGGTTTCCTTTCAATTCTAAAAAAAAGCGTTCATACTATCCATCTTTTCTCTTTTCTTGTCACTACTATACTTCTTTTCTAAAACACTCATTATCTTGTTTACTCCCTCAAGACTCGCTATCTCTTCTCTCGGTAATCCTCCTACTAGTTCCCATGGTTCTCCACTCAGTGCACTCCTTATAGTTAAACCCGGGTATTTATCCACAGTTTTATTTCTCCATATCCAATCTTCCACTTTACCCTTCCATTCCAAAAACATCTCCTTCTTCCCATCAAACACGGGACATTTTTCACTCCTTCTTCTTTTGTCACTACTCTCGTCATCTGATCCCATTTTCCTACCAAATTAATAGTATTTATGAATTAGAATTGACAAATAAAAATACTTTTGATATCATAGACATTATAGCAATGACTGATTGTAAATCATTAAGGGATAGTATAAAATCTACAAAAGGTGTAAAGAATAGGATATTAAGAATAGAATTGGCAAATTTAAAAGAAAAAATGGAGAACAAGATAATAAAGTCAGTTGAATGGGTAAATTCTAGGTTACAATTAGCAGATGGTCTTACAAAGAAAGATAATAGGAAAAACAGGTTGGAATTGAGAAAGGCATTAGGATGTGATTAGGGGGTAAAAAGGAGAAAGAGAAAATTATAAGTTATTTGATTTATTTTCAGGTAAGTAGTTGTGGAATGTTTTACGGAATGTGGGGGCCAATGTTTTTTTTCTAGGTAAGAGTTCCTTTTTTAGGGAAGTTTATTTTATTTTATTTTATATTTTTTTTAGGATTACAGACAAATTTATGAATTAGTTTTTGACTTTGATATAGTTAAGTAATCTCCTTATAAGTTAATTTAGGGTACAGAATTATGTATAGAATAAGAAAAATAAGAGGAAGAAAATTGGATTGAATAAAGTGACTTATTTAGAGCAAGATATTTTCATTAAGAGAAAAAGGAAAATTAACTTTCAGTAACACTAATAATCTATCCTTTTCTTTTTTCTATCTTTTTTCATCTTGAAAGTTGATTTGTTTCAAGTTGATCTTCGCTGTGTTAAAGGTTAGTATTTGATTTGTTTTTAAGAGAGATTTTTAACTCATATATATATATATATATATATATATATATATATATATATATATATATATATATATATATATATATATATATATATATATATATATATATATATATATATATATATATATATATATACCTTCTCATAAACTTCGCCCTCGGTAAGTGTTCTTGTGGGCATGACACCACCTTCTTTGATGTGTTTTTGTTCCTTTTGGTAAGTATGAAGAATTTCTAAAAATTGCTTGTAGATATCTGGTTGCCCTTGGAAACGGAGCTGCCAAATAATAAATAAAAAAAAAAATAATAACAATAATAATGATCAATAAAACTTAACATAACTTTAACTAAAGAGATTTTACACTGAAAAAAGGCTCATCACACACACACACACAAACAAATCACAGGTTTCTCATACATTGAAATATTAAATATATGTAATATGTACTTAATGTAAAAACTAAGTTATAATATGGAGCGTAATCCAAAAAGAATCTGAAATCGGCTAAAGTCACGATTTTTCACATAAAATCAAAAATATGTATATAGAATATGAGGTAAGATAATAATAAAATAATAATAATAATAATAATAATAATAAAAAAAAAAAAAAAAAAAATTACATTAGTGCAAGGTACACAATTAGACCTGGCAGCACATTTAAAATATGAAAAGTTAACAACCCAACAATACAGTGATATATTCAATAACAGGGTAGTTTAATTACTGTTTCTCATACACAACAATCTGTATTAGCGACTAAATAATTATCGCTAAGCAAATTAACATTTAGGTAGGTTCTGCCATTTTCAAAAAAAACTTTCTAGATGAAGTTCTTCGACCCTTTGTTAAATATTCTCGAAAACTTGCTCAACTCGTTAAATTAGAATATATGAATTTTGAACACAAATATAATTAAAGCTAGAGAAATAAACCAAAAAAAAACATGCATTTTAAAATAATAATTATAACAACAACATACACTAACCTTAATCTTATTGACATAATTGATGGCATGGTTAAATTCTACTGGTTGCGTTGCAGCAGGTTGATGTAAATGATGAAGAGGTGGTACAGAGGATGTTTGTGGGGTTTCTCGTTGCTGTTGCTGAGAAGCCGTTGACTGTGGAATTGCGGTTTGTGAATGAAGATGCTGTGAAACAGGTGGAGCAGTAGCACCGGCAGTAGTAGTGCCAATTCCACTTGCCCCTAAAATATTATTGATAACGCCAGTAGAAATTGGACCATTATTTGCAGCAGCAGCACCGCCACTGCTCTGATTTAAACCAGGTAAACAATTCGGTGCTCCTGGTGGAGCACCACCCGCATTTCCAGTTGTTCCTCCAGAGGCGATCATCTGAGGGCTCAAGCCCACAGATGGTGGACCTCCTACGACAGTCTGAGACGAATTAGGCGTTATAGTTAAACCTGTTGTAGTAACACTGCTGAGGGCATTCGGAACTTGAGCCTGAAGACCTTGTCCATGGTTTACGGGTGTTATTGTTGCAGCTCTGTTAGATTAATAGAAAAATAATAATAAATATATAGCAGGAACTACGCGTTGATAACGATTAGAGCACAAATAATACAGCACACATACAAAATACTCTCTCTCATAAACATAAAACAATATTACTCAAATAACATATAGAAAATCTACTAACCGTGATGGGGGTACATGAATTCCTTGCGAAGCATTCGTAGACTTAACTGTAACATTAGAAGTGGGACCCGTTTGACTGGTAACGTGATGATGAATTCCTTGAGGTGTGTGAACCACTGTAGTCTGCTGACCAGGACCACTTACGCTTACCTATAACAAAGAATGGCAATGCAATCAAATTGTAATTTACTTATATATATATATATATATATATATATATATATATATATATATATATATATATATATATATATATATATATATATATATATATATATATATATATATATATAATAACAATATTCCATTTATAGAGTATGCAATTCAATTTAATTAAAAAATAAATAAGAACAAGGTGGGTGAAGGTGTTTAATATATGTATATATATCAACTAGCACACTACCATAGTGTTTAGTTTTATACAGGAAAAAAACAACAATAGAGAAAAACGAGACTACTATCAAGATAAACAATAATACTAAACAAGGGTAACAAGTAACAAATCAAGAAAGAAAAATAAAAAGGAAATATTTAGATATGTAGATTCAAAAGGTATTTAAAATATAACAAAGAATCTACATGACATTTAGAGCAACAAGGAGAATCGAGATAAGAAAAAAAGGGTTAAAAGAGTAATAGTAGACAAAGGGTAACCCTATATAGTCTTAACATTTTTACCCGAAACACTAAAAGGTTTCAATTCCTTTCTTCTCCAACCCCTCTACCACCTGTTCAACCCACAAAAAAAAAAAAAAAAAAAAAAAAAAAAAAAAAAAAAATTCTAATACTTTTCTATGCATAATTCTATTCTCTACTGATGCACCGGAGCTTCGGCCTTTTTACGAGTCTCCTGCCGGAGTTTTGTGGTCTTAATTTCTTTTAAATAATAAAACAACTTTTATAGCCTTGCAGGAAAGACCATAATAAAAATAAATTTATATATATAACATTTTCTGAAAAAAAAAAACTACTACATTAATTCATATTCTTTGTGCTAGAACAATGACAAAAAAGTAAAATTACATATATATATATATATATATATATATATATATATATATATATATATATATATATATATATATATATATATATATATATATTATATATATATATATATATATATATATTGTAAATGAATGCCTTCTATTACGAAGGTCTTAAAAAATTCTTTCTAAAATTTTTAATGGGTAATTTTTTGAAAAGTTGAGATTATTCCAACTATCCTAAAGTCTTTTGCAATGTGACTTTTTGAAGTCTAAGTACTATGCGATTCCTCTCTGGATTCCTGTTTTCCACAAAAACTTTTTTTTTTTAAAGGGTTCCCTAACATTTATACCATAGTAGATACAAAGTACAGCCATTATGACATCATCATAAGTGTATTAGAATCTTCTTCCTTATATTATCTTATAAGTTATTACAAATCTGTAATGAAATAAAACTTTTTTGTGGTTTTTATTTAGTGTTTAGGAATCCAATCTAATTATTTTCTTATCATCAGTACTTACGTCTGTCTTTCCCAAAACTAGTATTAAACCTTTAGAAAAATAGCTCTGGTAAAATATTTATTAATCTTAGTATCTTCACACAAAAAATTTCAAAAATTTGATCTGAAAAATTGCAATTTTTTTTTAGTTAAATACATGTTTTCAAGAGTGAAAGAAAAAATAAAAATTTAAAACCCCTGACTAAATAATGTCTAAAATCAGACAATTTTTAAACTTTTTATCATGCTAAACATGGTCGGTAGTCATTTTTTTCTTCATATTATCCTATATATATATATATTATATATATATATATATATATATATATATATATATATATATATATATATATATATATATATATATATATATATATATATATATATATATATATATAAATTCATTATTGATCATTTAGTACTTAAAATGAAATATTTGTAAATTATGAAGTAGCAGCAGCTTATCTGCCAATTCGGGAGATACTCCATTTCTTCTCTCAGTGTAAATGTTTCCTGCCCGGCAAAACATTCTTTCACTAGAAACTCTTGAACAAGGTTCAAACAAGTATCTTCTTGTTATGTCATTAAGATAATTTTCTTGATATTAAAAGACTTATCCTCTTTCCACCACAAATAGGATCATCTGGTGTATCGTCCTTTGAATTTTTACCCCATTAAGTGAAGAGTAGTATCGTCCTTTGATACCCCTTCCCCCATTAAGGGGAGAGGAAAAGTAATTCTCAACATCATTACACTATGTAACACAATTTTGCTTCCTGTCTGGAAAGTGTTATTTCATAACGCCTTTGATTGCTAATGTATGGAAAATACTAATCTTTCCTTTGAAATTATTGTGGCTTGTATAACGAAAAATCTCTGCAAACTGAGTTCTTTTTAGCATTTCTTTCTAATTTTTCGCTAATGATAAAAATACAGTTGACTTTAAATAGTACTTAATACAAAGCTGTAGAAAATGAATGAAAAATTTAAAAATTGAGTAGTTTTACGAGATTTGTGTCGATAATGTAAATTATTTCCCCTTTTAAGTCTCCCATCATGTTTTCATTTTATCTACTTAATACCAGTGTTTTAAGTTTAATATATCATGGTGGAAGAGCTCTCCTTGCTCTTCTGAGCATCCTCTCAGAAACCTTTGTTTCGTCTTCGTGTGGTAACTCGGACACTGTCATCCAACAAATCCCACTGGCTCAGTATTTGACTTTGTTAAGCCAAGGTCATTTAGGTCTCTCTGGCTTAGATAGTGTTTATTCCTTCCACCACCTGCCCCTCTGTGATTGTAGTCTACATTCTTAATGAAACTTTAATCCTCTGAATTATTGTTGAAAGGCGAGCTCTTTTTGTGAGGTACTGATGCAATTGAAGATGAAAGGTATGGGTAGTAAATTGGGTATCTACAATGCAGAAGTAACAGTTGGTTGAGTGGTCCATTGACTCGCGCCAAATTCTTGGAATGGCAAACTTCATGACTACAAAAAAATTTTTTTAACTTACATTTACTTTGATATCCATTTAAGATTATACTCTTCATACAAACAACTAGCTAGTGTCTTACCTTAAATATATATATATATATATATTTTTTTTAATGTTTACAAGCAATATGAGGTATCCAGGATGTCTTGATCCCCAACTGATGTGCCAAAGTATACTTTATAAGCTTTACACATTTTAAAGGATGACGTTACAGGAAACTTTCTTGCTTTTTTTTTTTAAACTGACCACATATGTAGCAGAATGCATCTGACGAATCCTTGCAGCCTCTTGACGACATTTAGCTTCTTTACATGTATTCATTCAGCTACCAAGAGATGAAGTAAAAGGTGATCTTTGAATTCCTTTATAAATGTTATCAAGCAATTCTAGAAAACACTCAATCTTTCTTACTCTTTCATGAAGTAAAGAAGATTCTTCCCAAAGTTTTTGGAGAAAGTTCCAGAAAATTTGTATAGATCAAGGAAATTTTAAAAAAGCTCTAACAAAATGTTGCTGAACTCGTACAATGTTCTGATTTGATCTAAACCTCCTCACAGGTCTAATTGAAATTTGAAAAAAACTTATAACATGCAAATTTGGTACATAATATCAACACTATTCTCAAAAAATCTGGAAACTAAAAATAATAATCATAATTATTACAGGTTATATACTTTAAAATGTATTTAAAAATATATAGAATGCTCTATAATACTTTTGAACTAGGAATAAAAATTAAAAAATTTCTAAAAATTTTCTCAAACATTTCGATTTTTAAACTACTGCTTCTACGTTTTGTTTGCTACTTATACTTTAAGTCCTCTTCTATGAAGAATATCTGAACCCTTCTCAGTTATTTCTATTTGATCATTTTCAATAGATGATGATCAGCATTTCATTGAAGCATTAAATCAAAAGGCAAAATGAGCTTCCAATTTGAGCCTTATGTCTTGTTTTGTTGATAGATCAGAATGAGGTGAACACTGATCTTCCTGAACTGAATTTATTCTTTTTTTTTATTTTTAAAGTTTTGAATTCCTCCTTAAGCATTAATTTTATATCATAATCTTTCTGCATTAAGTAAAGCTAATTTATATCGTGGGTTTAAACTTGTATGCTTTTTCTTTAAAGGAACAAAAAATGTTCTTTTAATGAACTCAAAAGTTCTTCCTTCACTGTTTTAACACCACTTTCTTTAAATGCCTTCATAAAAATTCTTGCAGTACTTTCAAGGTAGACATGACAAAAGACATCTGCACGAATGCTTGCCATTTTATTGTCAATTTTTCAAATGGCTTTAGCTTTCGAATTATATTTTCCATCAACTTCCATTGATGAGAAATTAATAATAGCTCTAGGATGCTCTTAAAATTTAAAGAATAGATAATAATTATAATTTTCTGTTTTAAACAGTCTTTGTAACATATAGAATGTTGAGTTTCATTTCGGTTCTACATCTTTGTAGTTGCTGAGATTAATAGATTTCATTTAATTTTTATTATATATATATATATATATATATATATATATATATATATATATATATATATATATATATATATATATATATATATATATATATATATATATATATATATATATATATATATATATATATAATTTTAGACTCCTGCCCTAGGCCAATAATCACTCCTCAGTGCATCACTAGTAATCTCTATGTTTAGGTATATATATTGTTGGTACAGTTTAGTAATAATTATTAAAACACAAATTCACTGTTCCTCGTATTTGTATATTATTTTTTGCATTCTAATAGTTGTAAATTTTTCAAGTAAAAATAAAATTATACTCAAAATACATTGTCTACTCAGCAAAAACTTCAACAACAAACACCAATTCTTTTGTCTCTATCAAACAAACCTTATAAAATTTTAAACAATAAAAATTACATCTTTTTTCCCTACTGTCAAAAATTTTATTTTATTTTTTAAATTAAGAACATAATACAAATAACTTGATATCACCCAAACAGCTTCGTAAACCTCAATTTGAATATCAAAATAACAGGATAAAATGAAAATGATCATAAAAACGGCTCTCAAATAATAATAAATTTATCATCTATAAATACCCTTACAACACCAATAAGGATTACAAAATCCTAAAAAGAAATTATGTAGAAAATATTTCAATTAACTTGAGAATATCAAGTCAATAAGATACATAAAAAATCCCTACCCCCTGATACAATAAATTATAACTCCATATAAGCACATAACATTCCCAGGCAATCAAAGAGTAACACAAAGAAATGGTTAAAAACAGATAATACAAGAGAGAAATCGAGACAGATAGGATAACCTTCAACGTGCACCCTGTTCACCTGTTCTTTATCTTGCACCACCTCTATTTTGTAGCCCGGAGGAAGAAATGTGTTAAAGCCCACGATCAATTCTGGATGACCTCGAAACAGCTGTGATACTCGCGCAATTACACCCGGTGTGTCGATTGATTGAGATTTGAACTCCTTCATTATATCCAAAAAGTCATTGTATACTTGGGGTTGCTTGCCAAATCTCAACTTGACCTGAGACAAATATTTTTAAATTTTAATAAATATAAGTTTATAAATAAAATGTCATACCATATATACCTACAATTCAAAGATATTTTAATTTAAATTATTTGTAAACATCATCAAAGTATCAAAGGAACGAAGAACTACTATTAACTGAGTAGTTCTTCCGGTCTATTAAAAACCCCTCCATAACGATTTGACCTTGGAAGTTAGTTTAAAAACGAGGGCAGAGGATATGTCAAAACACTGATCACACCCAGCATACAACATAAAACTTGCCTGATCTAAATATGACAGTGCATCTTCGACCTTCAGTCTCTGAAATTGACCACCAGTAACTTGGTTGTTACCGGTCACTGATGTACAGGCTGTCATGGTTGAAGACACACCCCCTCCTCCAACAACTGACCCAAGGCTAGTGGGGGGATGATGAATGACGTTGTTACCCCCTCCACTGCCCTAATGATTGAATAAAAAATTTTAATAATGCAACTGGCAGGGTTGGCAAGGGTAGTTTTTACCACCTTAGTTTTCCCAGAAAACACCTACAGAAAAACTGGGAAAATGGTTGTAGGTAATACTTGAAAACAGTAGTGCAATGTCTAAGTCTTTCAATTTGCAAAGTCAACTGTATTTTCCAAAATTAGCTTGATGTAAGTGACAGAATCTTATTGCTTAATCAGCTAATATTCATTATCTAATTCAATGTAGCAGACTAGCAGTAAACTAAATATACACATTAGAATCCAAATGAGGTAAGTAAAAATTGCTCTCTAACTTTATCATTGAGGTTCTTCCCAGTTTTCCCAGGAAAAATTGGGAAAAAGGTTTAAAAAGTTTTCCCCCAACCAACTCTGACCAACTTAAAACTTTCCTAAAGAAATGGGAAAGCAAATAAATATTTCATTTCATTAAAAGAAAAAGAAAAAAAAAATGCACATTTCAAAGATCATCACCTTGCGTACCCTTTGTCGGACTGATGGCGAACCAGAGTTGTTCCCTCCATGTTGCAGAATAGGATGACCGGTAAGCGGCCCTTGAGTGATTGACACACCTTGGGGCACAGTGCCAGTTACAATACTACCTGGAAGCTGGGTTGCAACTGCTGGACGACCTGCTTCACCACTACCCATCCCTCCCTGAAATATAAATAATAGCCATTAATATTCTACTTTCTATATAATAATAATAATAATACTTCCTTCAAAGCTTATCATGAATGAACAAAAGACAAAAAAATATAATAAAAAACAGAGCTCCTTTTATGCAAATAAATTTAACACCTATTTACCATATTAACATTTTAAGCTTGCAAGCAACTAAATTTGTTTTATTTTATTAACTTCAAAAGGTTGAGCTGCATCATAGTATTCAATAAACAATGTGACTAAGGTCATAGAGTCTATATAAATATTTTAAACAGAATAGCTATTACCAGTACAATTTTTAGATATTTAGTAGTAGTAAAATAAATATTTAAAAGAAAAGTAGTAGTAGTAATAATAATAATAACCTGCTGTGGAGACGCTGATGGTGGCAAATTTGCTGTATAACTTGGGATTGAATGGTGAACTCCCGTATGCATCTCTATCTTCCCTCCAGGATATCCTGCAAAAAAAAATAAATAAATAATAATATTCCGATAATATATAAACCTACATAGAATGGGTGTTGGGATTTAAAAGTCTGAAACGAAAAGTGGGAGGGGCTCGACCAACCTGACTGAGTATGACCGTGATCATGGGTGCCTCCACTAATGCTGGAGACGATATTGGCGCTGGTGGCTGGTACAGTAATGACCCCGCCACTATTGCTACCTCCACCAGCAGTTACACCCGCTATCGTGGGCGTCGTGACGCGGGGGGGCAGTCTCACATAACCTGTGCTTCCGCCTCCGCCAGCTCCGTTGCCCCCCGTCCCTGCGATGTGCCCGGCACCACCACTTGGACTTATAATGCCTCCTGCCGATGTGACCTCAGGTCTTCCTCCAATGTCGTCAATGCGCCGTTTCATTACTTACTACATGACCTATATATATATATATATATATATATATATATATATATATATATATATATATATATATATATATATATATATATATATATATATATACGGTATATATAAGGCCTATATATCATAAAGTGCAAAACTACGAACATTATGAATTATATTAACCAAATATTTTCGATCAAAGTGGAATAATAATAGTAATAATAATAATAATAATAATAAATTTAAAATCTGAACATTATCCAACAAGACCAAATATCAAAATTACCATTTATTAAGCTTTAAAATATATTTCACAAATATATTTTTTCCAATTTCCTCATACTCTAATTAAAAAAATAAAAATACATGACTAAGCTTATATATATAGAACAACTGAATTCTTCTAGCCATTGCAGTATACTAGTTAAAATTATACCAAATCTAGCTACTAAACTTTTAAAAACCATGAAACCAAACACCAACAATTAAATTTTGTGTGTGTGAGAGAGAGAGAGAGAGAGAGAGAGAGAGAGAGAGAGAGAGAGAGAGAGAGAGAGAGAGAGAGAGAGAGAGAGAGAGAGAGAGAGAGAGAGAGAGAGAGAGAGAGAGAGAGAGAGAGAGAGAGAGAGAGAGAGAGAGAGAGAGAGAGAGAGAGAGAGAGAGAGAGAGAGAGAGAGAGAGAGAGAGAGAGAGAGAGAGAGAGAGAGAGAGAGAGAGAGAGAGAGAGAGAGAGAGAGAGAGAGAGAGAGAGAGAGAGAGAAGAGAAGAGAAGCATTGCCCCTCCTCAAATATTATAATAATAATAATAAAACTGATTAAAGGTAAAAGAGGCGAGAGTGATTCACCCATATTTACAACAATATTGATACACACGAACAACAGAATGTCTCCCAGTAAATAGTCAAAATTGTATTTTGTTTATATATATATATATATATATATATATATATATATATATATATATATATATATATATATATATATATATATATATATATATATATATATATATATATATATATATAACAACGATGTGCACTGTTTAACACCTAACTGATGCGTCCAAATAGCGCGCGTGCATTCACACACGCAAATTATATATATATATATATATATATATATATATATATATATATATATATATATATATATATATATATATATATATATATATATATATATATATATATATATATATATATATATATATATATATATATATATAAAGAAATACCGGTATTATATTGCATTTAATAATGGAGGAAACTCACATTAGAACCATAATTTGTTTTGATAAGATATAATTTAAAAAAAAAAAAAAAAAGATTAGCAACACCAATACAAGATACACAATCGTAACAGTAGTAGTAATAGTATAGTAGTATTAGTAATAGTAGTCTAACCTTTAATAATTATGCTTCCTTTCTCAATATGAGGATATAGTTAACTTAAATCTGTATGTATATATGCATAGCTTGTAAAAATACATAAAATAATAGTACAACATATATATATATATATATATATATATATATATATATATATATATATATATATTATATATATATATATATATATATATATATATATATATATATATATATATATATATATATATATATACAGGGGACACTATGATTAATACGGAATTTAGCGATTACAATATTACAATGGGATATACAACTAAATGAAACTTAAAAGCATAAAGCGAGCGATACTGCCATGTGCTTATCACAAGAGAACGAAGGACAGACTGAGAGCTAATATGATTTTCCAAAAAATTTTTTAACAACGACATCAACAACAAAAACAACAAAAAGCGCTCGATGGCGCTAAAAACACAAGGCCAAGGACTGTGGAAGTACGCTCCTTAAATGTACCTTCCCCCCCCATATATATATATATATATATATATATATATATATATATATATATTATATATATATATATATATATATATATATATATATATATATATATAATAATATATTATATATTATATATGAAATAATAAAAAAAAATAAAAATAAAATAAAAATACTACTACTAATACCTCTCTCACCCTGGTGTTCTTCCTTACCTCCTCCAGGATACCTATTCAATCTCCGTGCCCCTTTAAATACGCCGTACATTTATATATCATTATTATTATCATCACCGTCGTCGCTGGCTTCAGATCGGCAAGTTACTCGCGCAAAATATCCACCTTATAAGAAAAATGCTTCGTTTCTCCCGGCGCGAATGAGTCAAGTGAACGTAAAGGAAAAAATAGGGACGTCGAAATATATATATAAAAATAATAATAAAAAAAAAAACAGAATATAGGGATAAGTAAAGACCCCAAGGAGGGATAGGGGGAAACAGATGATAATGAGAAGGGAGAGGCAAGGGGGGAGTGGAGTAAGAACTGGGGGGAATATGGAGAAAAAAGGAAAAAAGTTCTGTCGTTGTAGTCATCATAAACACAACAGTAGAAAACAGTTGTGGAACGAGAACTGTTGGTAGCACTGCTTATTCGCGCCCTATCACTCTGTCTTCTCCCTCTCTCTCTCTTTTCTGTCGTGCGCGCGCGGCAGTCTAGGTAGGAATTTGATCCGTTCCCCCGATTTCTATTTATTAATATACATACATATCTATATATTTAAAAAAAGAAAATAGGCAGCCATATTGAGTCTATGAAGAATGACTTTAAAAAAGAAAAAAAATAAACTCGTCGGCAACCTCTATCCTCCATTGGACTATCAACTGTG
>SEYY01000443.1:292828-322828 GCA_009176605.1 Armadillidium nasatum | reverse complement strand
GTGTAATAAAAAAATATAGTATCCATTCATTTGCAATAAATTATTTCTTTAATATACAATAATGTATGAAAAATGCAAAACTCCACTAAGAAAATTTATTTTTTAAAATAAGCAAATCAATATGTTATAGGTTTATACTGATTAAATATGACAAAATCAATGTGGACTAATAATAATAATAATAATAATAATAATAATAATTACAAAGTTAAATAATATTTGCATTATTAATACTTCCACTTGCATACTTTTTACTGAACATCTGTAATCAAATTTATTTAAAAGCAGGCTATTTTTTTTTTTTTTTTTTTCTGCCATGGTCAATAGCAATGATATTGAAAATCAATATATGTATAAATGGTCTTGGGTTTTTAGTTATAATTATTTTTACTTGCGATAACTACCATATTTGTTTTTTGGTTTTGGAGAGAGTTACTGATAACTTATCAGGGAATAAAGTTCAAGCAGCTTGATGTATGTTGTATGAATCTACAAGGTATATATCATGAAGTTACACAGTAACAAAACAATAATACAAAATCAATTTGAGGAAATCTTAAATCTTAAATAATCAAGTTGAGGAAATATTTTATCTTTTAAATCTTATATAATCAACAACAAATCAGCTTGGAGAAAATTCCATATATTCCACACCAGAAAAGGAAATCTCTTAAAAAAACAAGAATAAATAAATAAATAAAAAATTAAAATAAAAAAGTTCAAAACAATCATGAAGGCAAACAAATAATAATTTCTCACTGAAAAGTTTTATATTAGTGAACATTTTTCTTAATGTATCAAACACAAACCAAGAAATTTATTAGCAAAATACACCAAAACATCAAAAGTGTGTTGAATATGATATAAATGTAAGAAAGAAAACAGGAAACAAGTAACTATTATGTCATCTCTAAATATTTATGTAGAAATGGTGTACTATTTATTACTATTTTCATACGTATTAGAAATTTTAAATTCACTTCCAAAGTTTATTACAAAAAAAAAATTTTTTTTTTAAATTTAATTAAAAAATTTCTTTCTTCATAATATTTTTAATAATTAAATTTATTATATCAATCAAATTAAACCACATTAAATAAAAATTCAAATTCAAATATAAATATTAACTAAGATTATAATTACATACAAAAGAATTAAATTACATAACAAAAAATATTAACAATTTAAAATTTATTTATTTTTATTTAGGCACTTTTTTATTACATTTACATTTAACTACATAAAGATTTTTTTTGACAATTTCAAAAATTCAAAATCAAGAAGTTAGGTACCATATTAGCCGAAGACACTTTAATTATCTAATCTTCTCCAAATTAACGATGAAGATTAATTGACAAAAAACTCATGTAAGAAGCTTGACTAGAAGACTAAACAACGATCAAACTAACTTAGATATTTCTTTTATGATAATGCAACCATAATAATAATAATAATAAACATTCCTGTACTTCATTAAATGTTAAACAAAGGATGGGATGAAGCTAGCTGTCAAGAAAGATGAATCCAGCAAAGTCATTAATTACATAGCGAAATAACAACATAGTTATATTGTTCATCCTAGTTTGGTTTTACTGTCACATAGCGACATAACAACATGGTTATATTATTGTTCACCCTAGTTTGGTTTTACTTTCACTTAGCCACATAACAACATGGTTTTACTATGAAAAATTTGGTGAAAAAAAAAAATATATATATTTACCATACTTCCTAAGTAACCTTATATTTTTTCATCTGCATCAAATAAAACAGATTATTAAATGATAACAATGGATAAAACTAATAACCTATCAATTTTTTTTAAATACTAAACATTAAATGACAAACTAGCAACAATATTTAAAATACCCGATACCAAATTAATAAGATGCAACTATTTATGAAGAATATATTCATTCAAATATTTGTTTTCATTATAATGGATGAAAACAAATTTTAAATTTATATTTATGTATTTAATGTAAGTTCTTTACATTCTTTAATTCATTTTTACAATAAGTAGTGAAGGTTTCAGCGCTAAAGAAAATAAACTAAAAAATGTTCTTTCCTGGCCATGTTTAAAAAGTTTAAAAAAAAAAAAAAAATCATGTCTTTTGGCATCTATAGACATAAAAAGCACAAAAATACTAGCAACATGAAAACGAATGTCAATAAATCGCATATTTTTAAATTTTACACACACACACACATATATATATATATATATATATATATATATATATATATATATATATATATATATATATATATATATATATATATATATATATTATATATATATATATATATATATATATATACACCACCTATGGTACCAAAAGCTAGAGCTTACAGATTTGAGTTGTATCATTATTAAATGTTCTAAACAGAATTTTCTAGCAGTAATTAATATTTATAATATATATATATATATATATATATATATATATATATATATATATATATTATATATATATATATATATATATATATATATATATTGAAATGTAAAGAAACACACCTACAAACCCAATCTACTAATCAAATATATAATCATATGCATCCACAAACCATAAACTGAAAAAATAGTCCATAGAATCAAAATTTGTAAAATAAAAGAATTTAATTACTTTCAATATATATATATATATATATATATATATATATATATATATATATATATATATATATATATATATATATATATATATATATATATTATATATATTTTGAGCATGTGGAGGAGAAGTAACTGTCTATATATCAATATGAACTAGCATTTCTTGCACTTGTTTTAACATATTCAACAAACACTTCTTGTACAACATGAACTGAAGTGATTAAGTGCACTTCATGAGCTTTATAAATATAAATCTTAAAATATTATCTCTCCAATCTACACCTATACACCCACAGGCATGCAGGCAGGCATGCATATATATATATAATATATATATATATATATATATATATATATATATATATATATATATATATATAATATATATATATATATATATATATATATATATATATATTATTATATTATATTATTATAATTTTTTTTTTTTTAAAATCTATTAATAGTGGTATTCACAAGGTTCTATTTTTGTTTTCTTTTTCTTAACTTTCTATTGTTATGATTCTATATTTGTAACTCCACCACATATATATATACTCAAACTGAAAATTAATATTACTCATTTCATTTTTGAAAGGCAACTAAACAGGAACCAACAGCAGCTGCTGGGATGCATAATGGCAACTGACCTCAGATCTTTCTCATACTTCTAATTGAGAGGATGAGAAATACATAACAGTTTTCAATTCCTCAAAAACTCATTCTCTTCATCTTTCTACTAAACCCAATCTTCAACAAAACTATGTGAATTAAAGAAAAAAACTCGAAACCTTCCACTGTCAAGAACATTCTTACCATTTACTTAAAATGGATACTTAAGTTTTGGTTCCTCTTCCTGACAGGGTATACAGTCTAGAGCTTTTCGCCCACAAAAATTTCTTATTTCCACAGATTCTCCTGAACTGTCATCTACTCTCCTTACACCATTGGTATTAATAATTAATAATGGATGCAGTTCCGAGCTTGCATAGCTTACACCTCCTAACACACACACATCTCAACATCAATGACAATTTCTGTGGTTCATACTTTCTATGTCCAGTTCTCTGGTCCCAATTATTATAATATTCAATTTTCTGATATTATTAATTAGTAGATTCAGTAATGTTCACCTTCCTTTACTTCCCCAACTATTTTTTCCAATTTACCTACTTCAAGACAGGAGTATTGATGGTTTGGTTGACACTTTTAACACTAGTCTGTCTGTCTCTCTCTCTCTCTCTCTCTTATATATATATATATATATATATATATTAATTATATATATATATATATATATATATATATATATATATATATATATATATTCACACTGGTGGAGAAACAGATAAAAACGGGTAAGGTAGGAAAAAAAAACTAAGCATGCCGGTTTAAGGTAATACTAGACACATAGTGATGATATAGTCCTAGGTAAAATAATACAAGTAAGACACAGATAAGGGAAGGGAAGGGTCGGCTGTGGTCTGGAAAATATGAAAAGCTGTAGGACCCCCTATCCGATATAACTCAATTTCATTATACATTCTCTCTCTCTCTCTCTCTCTCTCTCTCTCTCTATATATATATATATATATATATATATATATATATATATATATATATATATATATATATATATAATATATATAATATATATATATATATATATATATATATATATATATATATATATATATATATATATATATATATATATATATATATATATATAATATACAGGGTTGGGAATTCCAATTCAAAGATGTCAAAAACCAGAGCCGACAGGATTCCACACACATTAAAAATATGTAAATCATAGTAAGATGAAAATATATATATATATATATATATATATATATATATATATATATATATATATATATATATATATATTATATATATATATATATATATATATATATATATATAGGCCTTACATACAACTTTAAAAAATTAATCGTCAGACAAGGCTACACACTCGTTGGCGGGCCTACCCAATAGGCTCTTCTATTAGAGCAACGAAATTAAAATCGATTCACAGCTGAAAATATGACTTCTAAAATAACGTAATATCTAAACAACATTTTAAATTAACAATTTTCTATTAAATATTACATACTTTTAAAATTATATAGAAGCGGAATTACAACTATGTCCCGCACATCCTCACTGCACAACTTCGACGTGGTGACTGAGCTAGAAACATTTGTGACTGACTGACTGTGTTTCAATAATGTTCAGAGTAGCTTGGGTCGGAGAAAATTGAGTTTTCTAAGAGTGAGCGTTTCCTCCCCGCTTTGCAATCAAAATGGACTCGCCCGCAACACACAAACCTGTGGCGGAACACCAAAACTGGTACAGAAAACCCCGTTACAATGAACATCAAACCTCTTACAAAAAGTAAGCCAAAAGTTACTCTTAAATTCACTAAAAACACACGTATTTGCAAATAATTTTCATTTATGAAGACTACAGAATGCATTTCATTCTCCACATACATAGCTATTCCTAAATGAAAGGGGATCTCAAGTAGGCATAATTTTAAACAGGCTCTAGACATTTGAAAATAGGCCTGGTCTTCCGTCACCAAAGGTGCATTAATGTAGGTTTTATATAACAAATTGTGGCACAGGAGTGAAAACAGGTTCCTAGTAACGGCTAAAATTGCTGTTTCCAAGTGGAGTCTACAAACTGCAAATAAGAGAATAAATTCACAATGGCTCTGTATTATTTGACGTCTAACGATTCAACCTCCCCTTACCTACAAAGATTTTTAATTTTCTGTAGTATGCTCGTTCACATTTCCAATTACCCACAGCTGGACCAGATCTACGGTCAAATCTTGCACAACTGAGCCTACTTACTTTAAGTAACTTGAAATTTATGCTGTATTACGGTAGACTTCGTACAAAAGAGGCTTCGTAACATGACAAAACCACGATCTAGTGGCCTAATTGGATTAGGCCTATGGGCTTTCTGCCAACGGGACAAAGTAGGCTAAGCCAAATCTACAGAATTTAAAATAAAGTAACATACTACTTACCATTAATGTAATTTTATCTTAAAAATGTTGGCTCAAGGAAGCATACGCTTCCTAGGCTTGTTTTGAAAGTTTGACTAGCGCCTAATTCAACTTAACCTAGGCTTCCTTAGGGTGGGATATCAAAATCTTTGTTTTGAATTATAAGATATTTTAATATTACACAAAACTTAAAAGGAATAAAAGTTCACAGTATTTTTAATAATAGGTGTAGACCTAGTTTTTCTATTACTATGAATTTGAATTTTCAAATAGGCCACTTTCAGGCATTTTTTTGTTTATAAAATATATTTCTTGGCGATTTTTGCACAGATAAACAGCTCAAATGTACTAAAACAATGATGATTTTCACTTTCAGCGTTCTTATTATTTAAATCGATAATTTACTTATATTTTTAAAATATTTACGCCACTGTGATATACAACGTTCTTTTACATGCATCCACTCACCTACGGTATTTGTCTTGAACTACATATGTTTGGAATATCCCATCGTGACGTCATAAATTATACGACCAATCACCGTGAAGCTAAAATCTTTGGTACTAAAAACTCTTTTAAAAAGAAATGATCAAATAATAATTATATATATATTTACCTTCATATAATTAATTTTAAATCTAAAAATATTTATTTTATTTTTTATTCATTTTTCCTCATTAACTTTGCATTATAATATTAAATAAATCATGTATTAAATGCTTAAGCAAGGCATCAGCTGATTTGAACCGACGCCACAGAGGTAAGCTCTTCTCATAGTCTTAGTAGTTACCTCTTCTCTTTGAAACGTTGATCAATATATATATATATATATATATATATATATATATATATATATATATATATATATATATATATATATATATATATATATATATATATATATATATATATATATATATATATATATATATATATATATATATATATATATATATATATATATATATATATATATATATATATATATATATATATATATATATATATATATATATATATATATATATATATATATATATATATATATATATATATATATATATATATATATATATATATATATATATATATATATATATATATATATATATATATATATATATATATATATATATATATATATATATATATATATATATATATATATATATATATATATATATATATATATATATATATAATAATATATATATATATATATATATATATATATATATATATATATATATATATATATATATATATATATATATATATATATATATATATATATATATATATATATATATATATATATATATATATATATATATATATATATATATATATATATATATATATATATATATATATATATATATATATATATATATATATATATATATATATATATATATATATATATATATATATAATATATAATAAATTTTCAAATTTGACGTCTATCCCTTCAAATAAAATTTTTTTTCACAGTAAACAGAATTCGTCCCCCAGACTTATCTCACCACTTTTTTTAAATACCCAAATCAACCCTATAGTTCTGCGTAAACATTAAACAATTAAATTATTAAAACTTTAGTTTTTGAACTAAAAAGAATCAGAATCATTTTTAAAAGATTTAAAATCACTGGATGGGTTTTTACACCAAGTTTCTTAATAGTAGAGGATATGTCAGGAATAATTATCTTAATACTTCGTATATTTGATTATTGAGAAACGGATTGTTCCATCCTCTGCTGTTAGTTCATGTACACAAAGTTAAAAAGATTGTAAGAATAATTTTTCTCTACACTGAGTAAAATAAATTTTATTTTTTCACAGACTAGTATGAACTTTTTCTCATCATCATAAAAAAAAACTTGTCTGAAACATTTTTGTGAAATCTTTTACCATAAACCCATCCATCCCTCTCATCTCACCAAGCGAAAGCAGTATATAGATTTCCCTTCTAAAAAATAATCTTCGAAGTGAGGAATAAGGTTGTGGGTTTTATTCATCCAAGACTTATGATACAAGAATATTCTCCAACATCCATCAGGAGCTTAGAGATATTAACTATTCCTTCCCTAAGTTGAATTTATTAAATTAACTCTTATTAAAATTTTCATACTATCTTTTAAGGGCTTTAAACTTGGTGCAAAAATAAAGATGTCAAAAAAATAAAAATAAATAAATAAAATAGGGGAGCCTGCCATCAGAAATTAACTAGTCAATGTTAATTTATGTTTAAAGTTCAAGGAATTAAAATACTTCTATGTACATTTATTTTTATTTTTGTTAATGCATGTGAAATTTCTAACAAACATACAAAAAGATTCCATATAGTGTAAGTTAGTTGTATTTGAAAAGCTTTTGGTAAACAAATTCACATACAATATTATTGTAAAACTTATTAGAAAATGAAAAATTAACATTTCATCACAATAATAATAATAATTCTGTGTCGAATACAATGTGATCAGTTTAGAGATGAAATACTATAAAAAATACGAGAAAAAATATTCCGATTATAATTTTAATCAGCTATTTATGTAAATAAGTGCTCAACATAAAAGAATATAAGAGATGTACATATACAATTCTTATAATACCCACAAACCAGGAAAATTGAGAAATGGGTCCTTTTTATACCCCCCAAACCAGGAAAATTGAAAAATGAGTCTTCTTATACCCCACAAACTAGGAAAAAAGAAAAATGGGCCTTACATGGGTCATATAAAGGTCAATTTTGACCTTATTGATTGCGTAGGTTTTAAGACATTTTACCATTCCTTCTACAGATTATTTAAAAGACCTAAAATTTAATACTGTCGTGTGTGTTCCTACAGTAGAAAATAGCCAATCTAAAATACAAAATTACGACTAGCTTCAGATACTGAATTTCAATAAACAATAATAATGATAATAATAATAATAATAATAAAGTTTGTTTTTGTTAATCATCATGACAAACCTTCCACAAAATCATACAATCTGAGGTAAATATATTGTACTGTTATTCAAGGTTGTATTTTCTCAGAAGTGAAATTAGATGATGGTAATTAAATGTAATATTTATATTTTATGTGTAATTAAAACTGAAATTAAATATAGAAATAGAAAGATCACAAATAAAAATAAATAAAAACCAGATCCATTATTAACAAATGAACTTAATAAATACAAATAAAATTACAAAAATAATAATAATAACATCAATTAATAGAGCAGATTAAACATTGAAACTAAAATTGAATCACAAACACAAAAAAGGTAAATCTAAACAACTTTAACAACATAAAAATATATATTTTAATAAAACAAACAAAATTAAAAAGCATATCCCCCAAAAACTACATACCACAGATCTTTAAAAATGGTTTCCACTATCCTATAGCAAAATATAACCAAGTAATAGCAAGAAAATTCACTGAATAATAAAAATAATAATAATAATAATAATAATAATAATAATAATAATAATAATAATAATAATAATTGATAATAATAATTTCGCTCAATCAAGATAGGATGATTGAAATCAGTGAATTCCTTTAGTATCCTATTGTCTATTCAACTTCTTCAATCTTTCCTAAGTTGAGCATGAAGGATGTCACAATAAGAGTCATACTGTGCTTGGTATAAGTTGCCAGCAACCAATGTTAGTTTGTGCTTAGAAACAAAATTCTTGGTTGAAAATTTCATTCTGTTTTCTCCTGTTAAAGAAATTAAAAAAAATACAACTATTATTCACTATTTTTACAAATTTTTTTTTTTTTTTTTTTTTTTTTTTTTTTTTTTTTTTTTTTTTTTACAGAACGCCACCACTCACGGGCAGAGCCCTTTACTAGAATCTATTGAATGAGTGTTCAAACTATATTTCATGTTCCTATTATAATATTAATCCAAAATAAGATTGTGTTCCGAGGGTCAAAAATCTATATCATATTAAATATTTTACTCTCATTAGAACGAGTCTATTAACATGAAATAAATATTTTATCAATGTCATGCAAATTTCTCTCGTAACACTAATAAGAACAATGAAATTAAATTCTACATTTTTTTAAAATGTATAGTTAATTCACGCCATTTTTTTTTTTCTTCTTCTTCTTCTAGTCACGAAATTTTACCATAACAAATCCACCTTCAATTTTTATTTAATTTATACCTAAATCTATTCTCAAGAAATGAGTAAACAAAAGGCGTGTAATTTAAAAATAAATATCCGTCCCCATTATCCCCTAAATATAAGTACCCCCATATATACATACACGAAACATTCTATTGACATTTTATTATCAAATATTAATCTAATCATTACTGAGGCTACAAACTATAACTGAAGACGTATATATATATATCAAACACTTACTTGGAGGGTTTGTCAAACTTGGTTCATCAAATGACTTTTTTCCAGATTGTTTGAAAACCAAAAAAATGTATCGGTGCAATCCTATATATGAAAAAAAAATAAAAAATAATAATAATAATAAACTTGATAAAATATACTCTTAGGATGAAGAAATTTAGAATGAAAATGACTGATAGCCCAAAAATAAACCATAGTATTTGTGTCTTAGATAAATAATAATAAAAATAAATTTTCATATATAAAAGAATTTCGCAAATTGAAGCAGATTTCAATATCAAGTTTATATTAACTGTCAACCAAGTTGATTAATCAATTCTCAGTATCGATGGCGTACTAAATCCAGGTTTTGAAAGTCATGAAAAATAGACGTTTGAGTTTATTATAACTAGGATGAATAGTGAAAATATTGGAACAAGTTAGGGATTTAGACAATATTTTGAGCTAAAACATAAAGGAATTATTAAAAGTTGCAATTATTAATATTTAATAAAATTAAAGAAAAAAAAATCTTAAGCAAAATTTATTGACAATTACAATATTTATTCCTTTTTAAAATTTTAGAGAGTAATTTAATAAATTTTGAAAATTTCATTTTCAAAGTTTGATTCAAATAATATGGTGCAAAAACTGAATGTAAGCTTTTTGCGGGTTAAACTCTATTTCTTTTTGAGTTGTAGATATTCCTTGCTAACTATACAACTTCTAGCTGAAGATACTACATGGTGAGGAGCATAAGAATTTTCTAGCAAGATCTGATAGATATAATGCTTCTGTTTCTTAAATTTAAGACTCTTAGTGGTTATACTTCAAACCTAATTGAGTAGGTATGTCTGGTAGCATTTATAATGAAAAATATGTAGTTAAATAAATTTGCTTACAAGAAATTTAAAAGTTGGGGTAATAGACTAGAAGATAGCTCTTGCTAGAAAGATATCCAGCCTCTACCTAAAACAAAAAAGTTTTTAGACTGCATTGTCTGCCTTTTGGTCAAACTTATGACCAGAGTTCCAACACTGCAAGATAGTATCTCTGTAGAATTAAAAACAATCAGTGATATAAAAAGCTCAGCTGAAAAAATCTTTATCCATTTTAAAAATCTTCTGAGAATTCCTAGAAAGTAATAAGTATAAGATTTAAATTTTTGAACAGCATAATTTCATTCATTTAGTTTATTCTTCTTCTTATGAGAAGCAAAGAACAAAATTTTTTGGAGCATTCAGGTAAACTCTTTCAAGATGTCTCCGGTACCCATGGTGGCATTTATATTAATTAAAATCAATTTCATTAGATCAGAGAAATTTATAAAAATCGAAATTTGTTTGTGTATGGAAATATGTTCATATTTAACTAATATTTTTCCTACAATGGAATATGAAAGTCCTAAAGAATATAACGCAATTGATGAATATTAAGAATATATACAAAAAGAGTTTTTACATTTTTATCAGCTCTAACATCAAGAAAAATCAGAAGAGAAGCAAGAACTTTGATCGATTTGCATTGAAGGTTAAACTTACTTGGCAGGAAACATTCACTTATACATTTTGGACAGAAAAGATGGCAGATAAGAATGTTTTGCAAACATTTAGGTCAGGATTGATAATATAATTTCCCCTGCTGTTATTTTAAGATGGCTATGTTATGTAATATTGTACAAATTAAAAGAAACATAGTTAAAGTTATTATTTAATTTTATTATTAATTTTAAGTACCAAATAAACCCAAAACCCTATTTTATATAAAAAACATGAACTGGTATGCAAGAGATTAACTTAAAAGAAAAATGACACCAACAACAAACTACCTAAGATGCTAAAAGATTTTTGATGAAACATTCAAAGAGAAATTAATAAGTTAACAAAGTTAACATAAATTTAGCTCAACTCAACAAGGTGAAGACTCAAGACTAAGACCAAAATTAAGAAATTTTAAATCTTTTGCAAACAGAAAATGGAAAACTTAGACCATAAAAGAAAGGGTTGTTTGTAGAGTTCTGGAAAGTGTCTGGAATTCGATAAGACTCAATAAAATGCCATGAATTGTCAATGCAATTATCAAAACCTAAAGCAATATTGATGAAGAACAATTTTTAAGATATGTATGAGAAATATTTGGTCACAAAAATTACTGCAATTTATCTAATAATAAATATTTTATGTTTGATAAAGGTTACTAATATTGTAAAATATAAATTGATAATTCATAAATACCAGTTCCTTTTGGGGGTCCGGATCCTCGATAAGGTGTTAGAGTTTCTCCTTTGTTAAGATCAGATCCTGGGATATTAATCACTAGCCAGTGAAGGATCTCTCTATACTGGGGATCCTTACGACTTGGTGGCATCGGGATCTGAAATAAATGTACCAATTAGAATTTCTGGATATAAAATTATTTTATTTTCTTTACTTCGACGAAGTTTTGTAACATTTAACCAAGTGTAAAAAATGTTTGAAAATTGTCCAAAAAAAAAAAAAAGTTTTCTTGAGAAAGAAAAAAAAAAGTAACGAAAATGGGATTTAAATACATAAATAACATGTTTGCACCCTGAAATCTTAATAATTAGACATATTTAACTTGAACTGAGTCTCGAATTTGAAAAATAAATATTTAAAATATTAATTATTGAGATTATGGCTTTTACTCACACAAGTGCACAAAAAAGGGGTTAGATGGAAAGGAAACAAATTTAGTAAAATGAATTGTGAAATTTTGAAAAGTCAATAAACGTATCTGGAATTTCATGCAAAATTACAGGACATTCATATAAGTTTGAAGCAAGTATAATTTTTATAATTCAAAGTAAAATTGACTATGAACGAGCTTAGCAATTTTTCTATTCCCAAGGAAGGTTTGACTTAAACTGACGAGAAGACCTGAATCAGACAGAGGTTGAAAGGTTTAAATTTTAAAACAAATTTCTGAAGATCTACTCAAAAAATCTAAAATATAAAATGATTTAATAATAATAAATAATAATAATAATAATTACAGTACAAGTGGGCAAGAAAAGGTAAGAAATAAATGTTTAAAGCAACATGTTTAAAGACTTACATTAGAATGCTTATCCCATCAGAAATTAGCTTTCCTAGCTCTGGTGGATTTATGTGGGCCCTCTGGGTTTTTTTTCCACCAGAGGTAACAAAAAAATAACTAACTAAATATTCCATACCAAAATGGTAGAAAGTTGTTGAATAGAATATTATAATGTAAAAAATAGTACAGGTTCAAGTCAATTTTTGACCTACTTTCAAAAAATATTCTTCTACAATACAGAGTTTTTATTTATTTGGACCAATTTGGTTGAAATTCAGAAGTTTATTTGAGGTAGATACAGAGATTTACTTAAAACAGATACAATTTTCACCAGAAATAGATGAAAAGAAACATGAAATTTAACACTAAAATAATACAACTAATAAAATTTTTTTAAATTTTTTTTTTTTTTTTTTCCAATCAATAAAGTTAAATTTCCCCACTGTATTATCATAGTCAATTTGAACGAAGATTTATATATAGGGCTATTTTTATTTTACAAAAATAATACATTACTTTTAAAATATATAGCTCACGAGTTAAGCAGTAATGCGTTTACCAAAATCAACAATATATATATATATATATATATATATATATATATATATATATATATATATATATATATATATATATATATATATATATATATATATATATATATATATATATATATATATATATATATATATATATATATATATATATATAAACTGTAGATTATATATAACCCACCAGTCATGATTAAAGTATAATAACTTGCATCATCTGCTTCCCAACTAATTTCAGGTACATCCTTAACTTGTGTTGGTGTCAATTCATTGCCCAAATCCACTTTAGCTCCATTGTAGGATACCTGTAACGTAAATATGTTTAAGCTTAAAAGTGGTTGTTAAAAATATCTGTAGAAATAACTTCAACTCTTAATTTTAATACAAGTTTAAAATGTATTAAAACAAAAATAGGTACTCAAACTCAAAATTCTCTCTTCAAAATAACAATAAAGAAAAGAACAAAGAATGAAACTAAAAGTGAAAACAATACTGAAACACCATAATTATCATAACATGAAAACCATAATTATCATATAAATTCCAATTGAGAAGAGATGCCTGCTAAAGGCAACAATGGAAATTTATCGATAGTAATCGTCAGTTTAGAAGATGAGTATCACGTCTCACAAAATAATCGTTCTGGAACTTATATGCCACAAACCTATAAAAATAATAAATTTTTTTTAATATATTTTTTTAAAATGGGAGTGAGTCATAAATCGTGTAGATCAGACCAAATTGGATTGGGGACATGTAATCATCTAATTTTCAAACAAAACCAACCATCAACAACAAATGTGAGAATATATATATATATATATATATATATATATATATATATATATATATATATATATATATATATATATATATATATATATATATATATATATATATATATATATATATATATATATATATATATATATATATATATATACTATTCTTGAAACAATAACAGTGAAATCAACATAAAAAATTAGTAAAGACAAACATTTGTAACAGTATTTCTTACAGCAATAAAAAGACATATTACTTAAACCAAATAGGCAAAATGAATTAATTCATTTACAAATTTGAAAATAAGAGTACAAGAGGCCTTTCATATAAAAAGAATTATATTCCTGAAAAAAGTGTTAAGGAAATCTAGTTAAATTTTCTGGAATGTTGACACTAAATCTAATGGGCTCTTTTCTGGAAGATTAGGAAACGTAAATATTGGATCTCGTTGTTGTTAATATGAAAATAAATAAGAGTAAAAAATAAGAGACTAGATCTAAAATGGAAATTATTAAGACTATAAATATTGTAATTTGTTTCTATTTTGCTAATGTTATCTTTAATGGTTTTCCAATTAAAAGATTATACTAGGCTATACCAAACATATTTTATTCCCTTACTGACTTTAAAAAAGTTATAAAAAAAATTCATATTCAATAAAAGTTAAAAAAAAAAAAAAAAAACTGCCACTATTTTACAGAGTGGCAGTTGTCATCTAATCAGTCAGGTGTCATCTAATCCATCATAGTTTGTCCAGGAATGAAATGGTTTTGCTGGAGTAAATGCAATGCAGCACCAATTTTTCAAACTTCACTGAAATATTAAGAACTTCTTATACAAATTCATGTCAAGTACCTTTATCCATTTAATTGATTTTATTTTCTTTCATAGGGATAATGGATGATATATTCTTCTAATATGGTTGTTTTAATATTTTATAACATTTCTTTTTGCTCTCTAGATAAAAGATATATTGAAAGTATGAAAACATTTTCTTCATTAACTATGAGTATTTGTTCAATGATAAATCCTCAAGAAACTAATATTTTCCAAGTTCAATTGCAAAATTTCCTGAAGAAAATCTTTTATGATCCTTCTCCATCAGATTTATTTATTATTCTGTATTTTAAAGGGATGTGTACCGTCGTTTATCTATTGACTCTCAAGCAAGAGGTTACCACATGGATTTACTTATGTTTTTACTACTGACAAACTTCCTATTGTAGATAAAATGTGAATTGCTTTCAGCAGAGAGGAGAATGGATGTTCTTTTTCACATCACAACATTAGCCTGACCACTATGTACCAAAAGTTGATTTTTCCTGACATTTAAATTTTCTGCAAACTAAGTATTAATTTCAATTATAAAACCGTGAATAATAGTAGTAATAATAATAATAATAATAATAATAATAATAACAAGAGAGAAAAGTAAAACATAGGGAAGTGAGATGAGGGTGTTGAGAAGGATTGTGGGATAGACAAAACTAGATAAAGTAAGGAACGATGATATAAGAAGGGTGTTGGGAGGGGAGAACATTATGACACTTATTGAGAAGGGACAATTATGATGGTTTGGACATAAGGAAAGAATGAATAATGGAAGGTATGCAAAGAGGTTCTATGAGTAGAGACCAGTAGGAGGAAGAGGAGTGAGCAGACCATAAATCAGATGTAGAGATAATGTCATGGTTGCAGTCAAGGGCAAGGAGTGAGGAGAAAGGTTGGAGGAGATGGAGAGGACCAGGATGCACGAGGATCGACGGCGGTGGAGGAGTCTGATAAGGACTTCCACTTACTGGAGAAAAAAATAATACGTAATAATAATAATAATATCATAATATCCTATAAACTATCTTACCCGATTAAAAGGAGAGGAGGGTGTTTTTCATTATAGTTTTCAATGATTTTTTAAGATTGTAGCCACAACATAACCAATTTTCATCTCTTCCTATCAAAGACAAAAAAATAACATAGACAACAGGAAAATCACCAAACATAGACAAACAAAAATTTAAATATTTTCCTGAATTAATTACTTTATTTTGTTTAAAAAAAAAAAAAATAATAATAGAATTTTTTAAAATACACAAATAAATAATTTCAATTTTATTAACAGTATAAGCTAGTGGTAGTAACAATATAAGCAGTGTGAAAGAGGTGATATAGACTTTTTGCAGCATTGACAATAATTAAGAAACCACAATAATATAATAGTAAATAAAAAAATAGTACAAGCAACAGAAATAAGATAAAAATACTTACATTAACTACTTTAGACGGAACAGAGTCAATAACATCTGGCACTACTTGGTGTTGCTCCATTTTTTATTTATTAAACTTTAATAATTAGAGAAATTTAAGGTAAATGTATTAAAGCTGCAATAAAAATAAATTTTTATTTAAAAATTTATAGGACTTTTTCTCATCAGAAATCCTACATATATTTTTTCAATCCAACAAATTTAGTCATACTTGCAAGCAATATTCAGCAAATTTTTTTTTCTCCCTTGCATGACAAATGTATCAGAGTGAAAATATGAAGCTTCTGAAGAAAAACGTGTTTTAAAAAATTTAATGTTTCCTTGTAGCACAGTAAATTGTTTTTATTGGTGAGAAAAATGAGATGCATGAAAAGTTCACAAACCTCTTGTTGCCCATAATTATTCCAACTCCGAGTGGCATTCCATACTTCTTTAGGGTTCTTAACATTTATATTTTGTTTGTACTAATAGTTTCTATGGAAATTAATCTTTGTTGGCTCAGAACTAAATAAAACACTTACACTTTTGAAGCATTTTCTTTTTCAACTTAATAATACATCAAATCTATCAATATTAATCAAAGTTTGTATTAAGTATAATTAATCAAAATCTTAAGCATGTTTAATGTAAACTCTACATTAGAAAAGAGTAATACATACGATCATAAAACAACATATTGTATGACTTCAATGGTGTATTTTAACCTATGACTAGTACTTTGATATCTATAAGCACATTTCTGGGGATGAGAGTAAGTGAAAAACCCTGTAGTATCTTTAGAACATTGATTATAAAAAATTTTAATATGCAAGAACATGGACAGACATGCAAAATTCTAGTATTTTAAATTTAAAGCTCTTAAATTGTGATGCAGAAAAGATCCTTTCTCCAATCTCTGGGGTAATTTGATTTTGTCTTGGCCTCTAGAGTATGTTTGGTCCCTCACTACTAAAAAGCTTTTCACTCTCAACAGAAGAGGGTGAAGCAGACATATTTATAAGTCAATACAAGTAAATTAATCAGCAAAAAATTGATAATGACAATCAAGAAAAAATATGCAGATTTTGTCAATAACTATAGTGATATATTATCCTATGATATATATATATATATATATATATATATATATATATATATATATATATATATATATATATATATATATATATATAATATATATATATATATATATATATATATATAATATTTTTTTTTTTTTTTTTTTTTTATTTTTGTACAATTATTAATTTTTTTTTTTATATTAAAAGTTTTAACTTTTCATATTATACAAAAATGGGTAAATTCCTAGCTAAAGTAGACCCCTTTTGATTTCTAATATATTGAAGCTATTAAAACAAAATAAATGTAAATGTTTGAAATAAAATATAATTGGGCCATTAAGATCACTTTATATATATAAAAAAAAATGTACCCAAAATCGTAATTTTTTACCTCTATCCCCCATACACTTAACCCCATGTGCAGTGGAGTTAACTTTATTACAAATATTGATATTAATGAAACAACTTTTAATATTAATGTATCACTTATTCTTATATTGAAACATCAGTATATCAATACTGCAAATAGTGACCTACATACTCAGTAATTTGCATATCTTTTTGTAATAAAAAATTAAGATTTTAGATGTATTTTTCGAACAAAAGTGATCTTTATTCCTCAATTAGGCATTATTTATTTACCCATACTTTATTTTTATAAAGTCAATAGAGTATAAATGAAAAAGAATACAAAAATATCTAACTTATGCCAAGAATTTAATCAAAATTAGTCTTATGTGCTTGTCGGCTTTATTCATTCCATTTCCATATATTTCAATAAAAAAAAACTAACCTGGTGTTTACTTCAACCTAAAAGAAATTTGGTAATATTCAGGTTCAGCTAAACATTTTTTTTTCCTTTAATATACAAAACTGTGAAAAAAAAATAATCTGAAACAAAATTTTTTTTTTTTCAGTCAATTGGGGCACAGAAAATTATTTTGTAAACCAACAAACACCAAAAAACATTAAAAATTTAAATAACAAAGAGTAATAAATATTTTAACAATACTTTGTACTATGCACTACCAGGTTCCTGAATTTTATAGCTATTTTGGAGCTAAAAAATTTTTTTTACAAAATTATATATATTATATATATATATATATATATATATATATATATATATATATATATATATATATATATATATATATATATATATATATATATATATATATATATATACCTTTTTTTTTTTTTTTTTTACCTTCTCACCCCCTGACCACCCCTTGTTGAGGCGGCCACACTTCGCTAATGAAGCCTCCCGCCGCAGTCGGTCTCGTCCAGAGATCTTTCAAAGAGGTGATGCCCCAGAAGGTTTTGGGGCGACAGTTGGAGGGACAGTCTAAAAGAAAGTGATCTACGGTCTCCGGGGCCCTTTTGCATCTGGTACAAGTGGAAGATGTTGCCTGGTTTAAATTGAAATTGTGTTTGTAATGTTGTAAGTTTGGATGGTGCCCGCATCTCAATCTAGCTAGAGAGATTTGTAAGTGTCTTGGGAGGTTGTTGAAGTCGGGGTTTATTTCGGGAGGGGGTTCGTTAAGGATGCTATTTGGAGGTCTGTTGATCATATATGAATGTGTTAGTTGAGTGTGTATATGTTTGGTTGTTGTGGTATTGGGGGAGGAGGGGGAATGCGATTTAGGATCCGTTTGTAAAAGGTTCCGGTGGACGATGGAGGTTGTTTTAAGTCTTTGATTTGGTAGGTTGGAGGAGAGTATTGTGACATGGGTGTGTGGGTAGACGGGTTTTTGCATAGAATTGGGTGCCTATCATTTCGAGGTGGTTCCTTATAGGTAGTATCTTGGTTTCGTTATGAAGGTGTTGTTGAGGGGTTGTAGGTGTGCAGCCGGTAATGGTGCGAAGGGCTTTATTTTGTGTTATTTGGAGTGACGTTAAGTTATGGTCGGAGAGCAGAGGGTGCCAGATGGGGGAGGCATAGTTGATGGTGGGGCGTATAAATTGTTTGTAGATTGCAATTGAGGTTTGTATGTTGTTGTGTATGTCAGTGTTGGCCACTGTTTTGAGGATGTTGAGTTTTCTGGTTGCGGCTGTGGTGGTATTTTGAATGTGTTTGGAGAAAGTGAGGTGAGTGTCAAATGTTAGGCCGAGAATCTTTGGGGATTTGTTGAAGGGTATGGGGGTGTTGTTTAGTAGGACTTGTGGGTGGGTGTTGGATAAGTGTTTGTCTGTTGTTATGAGGGTTATGGAGGATTTGTTTGGTGATGCCGTCATCCTGTTTTCTACTAGCCAAGTTTGGAGTTGTGTTAGGTAGTCTTGTGTGAGTGTTGTTGCGGTGGAGAGGTCTTCGTGAGTGGTGGCAATAGTTATGTCGTCAGCGTATGTAGTGATGTGGGTGGATGCTGTTTGGGGTTGTGGAAGGTCTGCTGTGTATAGGTTGAATAGGGTGGGGGAGAGTATGGCTCCTTGGGGAACTATATATATATATATATATATATATATATATATATATATAATATATATATATATATATAATATATATATATATATATATGAAGTAAATAAGGTATATTAAATTGCTTAAATATTGCCAAAGTTTGTCAGATTAGGCCTTTTTACTGGCTGTAGGAGTACATTTACCCTTCAAACTAGCTTCTTGAATCTAACAAATTAGTTTGACTTAATCTAATCTTGACTTGAAGGGTAAATGTACACTTACAGTCAGCAAACAGACCTAACAATTTAAGCATTTTATGCCTAATTTACTTTATTTCATATTTAATCTTCGTCTTTTTTACTCATCACCACCGCTCATGGGCAAAGCCCTATTCAAGGAGGGGGTGTTAGAAGAATAAAAATAAAGTAAAAGTAAAAAAAATTAAAAAATGACCTCTGAAGGTGCCACCTAACGCAAATTTCATAGGTGAGTGCAGATGTAGGCTTTAAAGATATTGAGATTAAATCCAGCAGGAAACACAGATGGGAGAATTCCACAAAATAGGTGGCAGGAAAGAAGGAGGCACCACAGCGGACAAGCTATGTCCACTCAAAATTGATGCACACAAATGCACATCTTGTGTTATGAGGATGATGTAAAGATGGAGGTATACGGGTGGATAGTTCCCTCGAGCATTTGCCTCTGTAGTACCTATTGAAAAAAGACAAGGCACCAATGTCACATCACAAAGATAAAGATTCAAGTGAATTAGAAAGAATGGAACAGTTTATAAGTCAACCTTATCCAAAAGATGGGTGAAACTTGAGCCACCCCAGATATGAGAGTAGTACTCCATACAAGGGCGGATGAGACCCTTGTATAATTGACGTAACTGCGAGGGAGAAACAAAATCTTGCAGTCTAAACAGAACTCCCAGCTTCTTTGAGGCAGCCCTAGCAACCATTGTGATATGAGATTTCCAAGACATTTTTTTGTTTCTGTAGGCCAAGGATGTTTATATTGTCAACAGGAGAGATGGGAGAACCATTGAAAGAAATAGAAAAGTTAGGTGTCTTTGAGAGGGAAATTTCTAGAAGTTGAGTTTTTAAAAAGTTGAATTTCACAAGGTTGAGAAGACCCTACTGGGAAATTCTATCCAGATCTGCAAGAATGGAATCGGAAAGATGAAGACAAGAGGCAACTCTAGATGCAAAGGAAGGAGCAGATTTGAAATAAGTAGAAGAATGGAGGGTTGAGTCATCAGCATATGAATGAATAGGGTTAGATGAACAGCTGGGATCATTAATGAAAAGTAAGAATAGAAACAAAAGAAAAAGAAAATATTGAAAAAGCAATAAGAAAAATCTTAATTTTCTTATATTTTGTTTGATATAATCCACCATTAAAAAATTTGCAAATTTAACCCCGGTAAGTAAACCCACGGTTTTCTCTGATTATTAGCCGGGGCTCGGGTTGGCTGGGACCTGGGCTATGATCAGTCTATATTCGAAACAGATCCGTTCTTCTTCCTGCATAGACACTCGCTACTCGCTTTTACTAATCTCAAACAGGCCGCTCAACCAGAATTTTCTTTAGAAAAATAAAACTAATTATTTGTAATAAATATGTAATGTGTTATACCTTAAATTTATGAAAATATTTTAAAAAGTTTTAAGGAAAATAAATTAAACTATTAATAATATATAGTTTCAAATCCTTATGCATAGTTCCAGTCAAACTCGCAATGCATAAGTATATTATTAATTTCAGCAACCTGGTCTGTACGAAAAAATCCACTTCTGTAAATGCTAATTCCAAAATAGCTATAAATTTCACTCCAACACTGACGCAGCAACCTGGTAATGCATAGCCAAATGATAATACATAGGAACATAGGAAAATAGAGACAGTTAGAAGCCACAAGGGCCTATCGAGACTGTCTCAGTCTGAAGTTGAATGTGTTATATAAATGGTTATACTTATTACTTTATTAATAAAAGTTTTTATATTTTTTGGTATTTTTAGTGTACAAAATCATTTTGCATGCCCTAATTTAGCTGATTTCAGATCATTTTATTTTTGTAGTTAAATCCAACTATTCCCAAAAATTTTTATAAAAACTTTATATTTTTTAAACTAGGATAGAAATGAAAGATAATTCTTAATTATGATCAGGTAATTCACCTGAAATGAACTATATACAAAAATAAATCATCTCACAGGGTCAGGGGGTATAGGGGGTACATTTGTTGACAAATATTCATTTACAATTAATATAACATTTGTCTACTTCCCGTAAGCAACCACCCTGTGAGGGGGTTATAATTTTTTCAAATTCAACTTTTATTCTGATATATCTTCATTCTGCATGGCTCATCTGATCTTAAGAATTACCAAATTACTTGACTTTTTTTTTTTTTGTCTATTCTATAAATTAGAATTGCTTCATACTTACTATAAACTTAAGAATTATTTCTATTTTAATTAAACCTTGGCCTTGGTTAATCTAACAAAAATAAATATTTACCAACTAAAATTTTTCGTCACTTTATAATATTATAGTAGGCCCTAGGCCCAATAACAACTGGTAAAAGATGAGCATAGTAAAATGGCTGTACTATGCTTGGACTAACCCGGTTTACGATTGGCAATAATCTCCCCCGCCCGAAGTCTAATGTAATAAATATTCAATATTAATAATTAAAATTACAGCTTGAGTCAATATGTAAACAATTTTATCATACGAAATCGGCATTTAATTCTATTTTTCTTCACAATGAAATAAAAATCTCAACAAAGGAAAAAACTATAATAATGGAAATCAAGTTTGAAAATAAATTAATAAAGAAGTAATTTAAACGTTTAATTTATAAAAAGGCATTTGCAGTGAACGAGCAACAAAATAAATGACCTTGGAATTCTGATTTTTACGTTAATAGAATTATAATCAATAATTGTGTAATACTCTAACAATAGCTTAACTTACCTAATAATAATAATAATAATAATAATAATAATAATAATAATAATAATAATAATAATAATAATAATAATAATAATAATAATAATAATAATAATAATAATAATAATAATAATAATAATAATAATAATAATAATAATAATAATAATAATAATAATAATAATAATAATAATAATAATAATAATAATACTAATAATTAAATAAATAATTTTTTAATAAAATATAAATATATATTTTATATAATATTATATATATATATATATATATATATATATATATATATATATATATATATATATATATATATATATATATATATATATATATATATATATATATATATATATATATATATATATATATATATATATATATATATATATATATATATATATATATATATATTAGTATATATCATAATAATTTTAAATAATTAATATATATATATATAAATATATATATATATATATATATATATATATATATATATATATATATATATATATATATATATATATATATATATATATATATATATATATATATATATATATATATATATATATATATATATATATATATATATATATATATATAGAGCAAAATTAGCGCACCATCTTAAATTTTCACCAGGTGGCCTGGCCAAGGTAGGCCACTAGCAACAACGGCCGTAGAGGACAGGTAATGGTAGCTCGCGAACAACATGCAGCACCACATTACCATCGAGCTGAGCTGCAGGCTGTCCAATCAGACCTTTTTTAACACGAATACCATACCTCCCACGGAGGCCGACAAAGAGCTCCCGCTCACCAGGGGGCTCCGAAGAGCAAGGATGGGTTCGCACAACAACATCTGCATTGGCGGGCACAGGATTGGACGAGTATCCTTTTTACGAACGATTGCCAATTCAATGTGCACAGCTCCGACGGACGTTCTACTGGCTTATCGGTGGCATCATGAACGCTATGCGGCATTCACCATGCAAGAGATATTCCCCTTCAGTGGCGGCTCCATCGTGGTTTGGGGTAGTATATCATTCCACGTCCGCACGTAGTTACACTTCATCGATGCAAGGTACCTAACTGGGCAACAATACATAATGATGCAACTGTTGAGGTTCCTATTTTTTTGGGTGGGGGCGTGGATTGGTTCATAGCGCATATAAGCGTACAGCCCATTTGCATTGCCGATATTATCAAAAATGAAGGACGTCTTATCAGTGGGATTTCTGTAATGTTCCTGCCCATAACTACGAAGAATATGTAATTATCTACATATTCTTCGTCGTTAAACGGACAGGAACTGTACAGAAACCCCACTGATTATTAATGGATATGCTATTCCGTCACAGACCAATAAGAGTATAATGGTGTCATCCTATCTTTATGCTTTGTTTACACTAAAATTCCTTTGTTGCAATTTTATGGTTCGTAAACTATATATTGTAATAACATTGGCTTATCGCAAGTATCTCATAAAAACTCATTTGCGGAAAAGTTGAGAAATTTTTTTCGCATCTACTGGTAAAAGAGTAATCAATCGTGTATCGTCAGTATTGAATGAACCTTGTATATAGAAAGGTACGACATTTTTTTTAAATTCAAAATCCATTTTATCTCGTGCACTTATTTCAGTGGAACATTTGAAGACGATATGAGCACTAGTTTTGTAAATTACTTTAAATTTCAAGTAAAAAATGTGCTGTACCTTAACAAATGAGTTTTCCTTCCTAGTAATTTAAAACGGGTGAAAATGTTAATGCAACGTAAGAGTTTTGACAATATTCTTGCCTGAAGTCTAAGACAAAGAAAACCCTTAGCCATTCAATGCTATTTTAAACGCCAAGAGATCTAATTTTAGGGTATAAATTTCTGTGTATATATTAGCTTTATTAAAAAAATAGAACTGAAAAGCAACAATCAAGAATCTTTGAATAGTTTGGTAAAAATGAATATTTATTAGTGATTATAAGTAATACAAAGGTATCAAACATTGAGAAAATTATAAATTCATTTTACATGTTTGAAAAATTAACTGATTCATATATGACTTAAATGAGAATTTAAAAGTATTCTAAATAAATTTAACCAGTATGACGACTTGCTAAATTTCGCATTTTTTAAGAATATTGCTTAAAAGTCTCTTGAGCAATTCAATTCTATCGAGACTTTCCAATTTAAAATAATGTAATTACAAAAACTTTAAATTTTTTATATTAGACATAAGGTAGAGAACAAGTATTATTAAATACTAAACATAGTACCATTATCTTCCCTATTCAAATATAAAAGGGGTGAAGATTGTAAACTATAAAACGAAAGACTATGGAAACTACCAAAATTATATCAATCACAACTCATTTGAGTACACAAAAGTTTCATAAAGTTTTAGAAGGTAAAATTAAAATTGCTTAAAGATAAAATATTTATTTCAAGTTCAACAAAATATATTACCAATAGAATAAAAAAATACAAACCGTAAAAATTTCTACCAAACAAACTTTTATAAAATAAAATATTTCAAAAGCAATAAAAATTTTTATCAATAGGGTTAGGTTTCAAAATAAATAATATCTTTGGTAGAATTTCCTTTTCATTAAAGAGAGACGTCCTTATTCACTCCTACGTTGGGCACAAAAGTTGTCAACCTACGATTGTGCTTGGAAAAAATTGCCAGCAATCAAATCTAGTTTATACTTAGCAGCGAATTTCTTGGCCGAAAAATTTCCTCTGCCCTTACCTGTTAAAAAAGAGAAGACAATCAATTAAAAGTGGCTCCTAAACTTTTATTTATATCTATACACTTATTTTAAAGTGATAAAACCTACTCATCTTTTTTTAATTTCCCCAAATACTCATTCTTTCAAGCTGAATGAATCGATAAATAAATTTTGTAGAGAAAATTCAACATACAGACACACGTACCACAAATCCCAATTCAACATCATACAAAGGTTCTTCTAAATATTTCCTACAACTTAAATGTTAAATTCACAAGTCATAAAACATGAAATACAATAAAACAACAGCTATTTGTATCTATAGTTGTAATGTCGCTTTAAATTGGAAAATCCAAGTGTTTGAAGTTGTGGATGCAGTCATCCATATTATAAAATCATCTCTGATTTTGGTACAGATATGTGAATGTTCCATATAGTTAAAATATATAATTTTATTATTGTGAATGCTTGGGGTGGCTCTTAAGTCTACATATTCTTCCAAAGTTATTTTCAAATGATTTAAAATTTCATAAGAATTTTTTTAAATGTGTAAAAGTTGCTATTACTCACTGGAAAGTAGCGATTCTGGATTGAGGTAAACACAGACTTGTACACAAAACTAGAGGAGCAGAAAAACTAAGAAAATTATTCACTAATATATACATTCAGTTGAAATAAGCATACTAGAGATACAGCAGGAACTTAAAAGTACCTTCGAAAAGATAGGAATTTAGAAAATAAGAAAAGATGGGTTAATAAATAAATAAATAACTTCAAATACACTTACAAAATCCTGTTATCTTCTTTTAAAATATCCCAAACCTATCTTTAATCCTTATACAAAATCCTATCCAAATGGCTAAAGGAATTCGATAATTATAAAAATCCTATATCTGATAATTAAGTCCATTTAAAACTTATCGATACTTTTCTAACGGGCCCCTTGCAACAATTTCCTAAAATTTTATATGAACGGTAAAAAATGTACACAAAAAAGAAAAATCCTATATATTTATATATAAAAGTATATAAATCTTGCTAATTTGAGTTACGACTTTTTACAAATCATGAATATTTTTTTTTTTTTTAAATAACTCATACCATATGGCATTTAGTGACTAACTTTATCCTATGTAAATCAACATAAGTTTTTACACATAAATGTCTTACCAGAAGTGCTTGATAACGTTGGTTCATCAAATGTCAGCTTTCCTGGTTGCTTATATACCAAAAGGACGTAACGATGCAACCCTATTAAAATAAATATAATTTATAATTATAAAAATATACAAAAACATAAAAAAATATATAAGGAAAACAAAATAACTTTTTAAATATTAAATATGATTTACATTAGGGAATAATAAATAAAAATGCATACCAGTTCCCTTTGGGGGTGTGGATCCTGCGTAAGCGGTTAAGGTTTCACCTTGGGAAGCATCAGAGCCTGGGATATTGCCCACTAACCAATGTCGCCATTCTCTAAATTTTGGATCTGATCGACTTGGTGCATCAGGATCTAAAAAAAATTGATTTCTTTTAAAATCACTTAATACAAATTGATATTTTCTCTAAAGCTAAATGTTTGTCAATATTAATATTTATTAAAATGGGTAAGATAGTTCATTCGTTAATAGACTAAATTAGGTAGGATAGTTTATCCTCCAACTATAGAGAACTGCTAAGCCACTTAATTATTATTTACTGGGTGTCGATTGACTATGATTCAGTCAAGTGGTCAGTTAAGCATTGGATGTCAGTTTATTTCCAAGACGGAGACTGGGTCAATTTCGTAACGTCAGTCAAAACCAATTTCAGTACCTCTCACTCCAGACAGAAAATATAAATACCCAATTACTCACATACCAAACATCTGTAGTTCAGGAGTTTTAGAATTAGTAAAAGGAGGAATGAGAATTTTATTTTGCCTTAAATTTGGTATAAAAATTAAGCTAAATACAAGAGAACTAAAGAAAATCTTAATAGGAATAAACTCTAGAAATATTCATCATTTACTCCATTACCCATTAAGGTTCCTGGTTGTATAACAAGTTTGACTTTAAATTCAAATCACCAATCAATCATTAACTTACCAACCATCATTAAGGTTCTTGGTTGTATAACAAGTTTGACTTTAAATTCAAATCACCAATCAATCATTAACTTACCAACCATCATTAAGGTGTAGTAATTTCCAACCACAGGATTCCAATGAATGTTTGGCATATTCTTAACCTGTTCTGGAGTAAACTCATTACCCCAAATCAACCTCAACTCCACTGTATGATACCTGTAACAAAATATTAAATCTTTTAAATATTTAAAATTTATTAAAACTTTCTAAATTTGATTAAAAGAATTACAAACACATTGTTTAAACTTTAAATGGAAAGTCCTGTCTAATTTCTCCCAAATTATATTTTTTTAATGAACTAGATTAATGAATAAATATAATAATAAATTAACTTTTTACTGTTACTACCTAAATCACAAAATTCTAGAAAAGTATCAAATCACTATCAAATCAAAAATTTTATTTTTTAAACCTTTCAAATTTATATTATCAAATTTATATTATATTAAGTCATTCAAATTTTAAAAATTCAGATCATAATTGGATTTTAATAGTACTTTTCCTTGGAAAATATATAAAATATACACACAAAATTGCTGCCGATATTCTTTATACTAATTGCTGTACAATAACACTGGGAAAAAGTAATTTTAAATTTTAACAAATAAATAAAATAAAAATAATGGAACCTACACTTAATATCTCTGAAGGAGCGGAATCAATCACATCAGGGACTACTTCATGATTCTGGAACTCTTGCTGAGCTCTATAAAAAAATAAAAAATATATATATATATATATATATATATATATATATATATATATATATATATATATATATATATATATATATATATATATATATATATATATATATATATACACATAGTTCATTTAAACTGAATGGTAATTATACAGCATCCAGCCACAATTACATAGTATTGTCCTAATAAATACACTATGAACTTTCAGATTTTATTTTAAGTTCATAAAAAACTGAAAAATGCATAGTGTAAATATATTAAATCCACAAAAATTAAGGAATTATTTCTAGAATTTTTTTTTTTAAAACTAAAATATACGAATAAGTACTTTGGACTTTCAAAGTATATTTTTAAATCCATACTATATATATATATATATATATATATATATATATATATATATATATATATATATATATATATATATATATATATATATATATATATATATATATATATATATAATAAAAAAATAAACTAAAATATAGTTTAAATATTACAGTTTTGAATCAACTCAAAAAATTTTTAAAAAAAATAAGTACTATTAATAGCCTACTATTAATCAAGGCCTACAACTAGAGGATTAAACTTTTAAACATCATACATGTGAAGTAAAAATAGAAGAAAAAAAATCATTTACCTTGAAGGAATAATACTATCAAGTACTAATAATGATACCAAAATGCTCAAATCTATTCCCAACATCTTGGAGAAAGTAAAATAGACTTCACTCTAGAAAAGTAATCAACACACTGCAACTAGGCACCTGTTTTTTTTTTGTTTTTTTTTTTTTAATGAAAAAAAAAAAAAAATTAAAAAAAAAATAAATAAAAATATATAATATATATATATATATATATATATATATATATATATATATATATATATATATATATATATATATATATATATATATATATATATATATATATATATATATATATATATATATATATATATATATATATATATATATATATATATATATATATATATATATAGTATATATATACATGTAATACAACTTTTCTATTCTACTTATATATAATTATAGATACATTTAAGTATAAAAATTTACTTAATTTAAGTTTTATAAGAACACCTGTATATATATATATATATATATATATATATATATATATATATATATATATATATATATATATATATATATATATATATATATATATATATATATATATATATATATATATACAAGGATCTGTAAAGCCCAAATATTTTGAAAATATTTAATATCAAATTAAAAAATTATTATACTTAGACTGATTGATTAAAAATTAATATAATTTAAAATTAGAAAATTTAAAATATTTTAAACAGATTTAAATCATG
>SEYY01000443.1:285328-287828 GCA_009176605.1 Armadillidium nasatum | reverse complement strand
GAGGGGCGGAGCCCCATACACATGTTTGTGTGCTATGCATTTGTATCTTCAATTTCGTGTTGTAATCTTCAATATATATATATATATATATATATATATATATATATATATATATATATATATATATATATATATATATATATATATATATATATATATATATATATATATTAATATATTATGTACAGGTTTTTTTAGATTCTACATTTTTTAAACAGTTTATACACTGCAAAAATTGTCCTAACGAATCGTTGGGACAAGTTGCAAAAATGTCAAATTTTTTTTTCAGTTATTTTCTCATTAGAAAATCAGTGAAGCGATTTTACTGACTGATTTTTGCCACTTGTCCCAACGATTCGTTAGGACAAAAAAAGTTAATAATTGAAAAAAATAATATTTCGAAAATAAAACTAATTAAAATATTAGGACTAATTTAAAAACCGAATTTATTATTAATATTAATTGAAATAAAAAGTAATTTTTAATAGATTTACCAATTATCAAATAACAAAATCTCTAAAATAAGTGGGGAAAAAACAAACTATATTTTTAAGTTATATATATATATATATATATATATATATATATATATATATATATATATATATATATATATATATATATATATATATATATATATATATATATATATATATATATATATATATATATATATATATATATATATATATATATATATATATATATATAAAATAAAATAATTAAAAAAAATTTCTAAAAAAAATTGCTAAATTTTAATAAAAAAAAATATTTAAAATATTTAAAAAAAAAAAAAAAAAAAAAAAAATAAAAATGAAATTTTTTTTTTTTTTTTTTATTTTTATATTTTATATTTTATATATATATATATATATATATATATATATATATATATATATATATATATATATATATATATATATATATATATATATATATATATATATATATATATATATATATATATATATATATATATATATATACCTTTTTTTTTTTTTTTTACCTTCTCACCCCCTGACCACCCCTTGTTGAGGCGGCCACACTTCGCTAATGAAGTCTCCCGCCGCAGTCGGTCTCGTCCAGAGATCTTTCAAAGAGGTGATGCCCCAGAAGGTTTTGGGGCGATAGTTGGAGGGACAGTCTAAAAGAAAGTGATCTACGGTCTCCGGGGCCCTTTTGCATCTGGTACAAGTGGAAGATGTTGCCTGGTTTAAATTGAAATTGTGTTTGTAATATTGTAAGTTTGGATGGTGCCCGCATCTCAATCTAGCTAGTGAGATTTGTAAGTGTCTTGGGAGGTTGTTGAAGTCGGGGTTTATTTCGGGAGGGGGTTCGTTAAGGATGCTATTTGGAGGTCTGTTGATCATATATGTGTTAGTTGAGTGTGTATATGTTTGGTTGTTGTGGTATTGGGGGGAGGAGGGGGAATGCGATTTAGGATCCGTTTGTAAAAGGTTCCGGTGGACGATGGAGGTTGTTTAAGTCTTTGATTGGTAGGTTGGAGGAGAGTTTTGTGACATGGGTGTGTGGGTAGACGGGTTTTTGCATAGAATTGGGTGCCTATCATTTCGAGGTGGTTCCTTATAGGTAGTATCTTGGTTTCGTTATGAAGGTGTTGTTGAGGGGTTGTGGGTGTGCAGCCGGTGATGGTGCGGAGGGCTTTATTTTGTGTTTTTTGGAGTGTCGTTAAGTTTTTGTCGGAGAGCAGAGGGTAGATGGGGGGGCGTATAAATTGTTTGTAGATTGCAATTGAGGTTTGTATGTTGTTGTGTATGTCAGTGTTGGCCACTGTTTTGAGGATGTTGAGTTTTCTGGTTGCGGCTGTGGTAGTATTTTGAATGTGTTTGGAGAAAGTGAGGTGAGTGTCAAATGTTAGGCCGAGAATCTTTGGGGTTTTGTTGAAGGGTATGGGGGTGTTGTTTAGTAGGACATGTGGGTAGGTGTTGGATAAGTGTTTGTCTGTTGTTATGAGGGTTATGGAGGATTTGTTTGGTGATGCCGTCATCCTGTTTTCTACTAGCCAAGTTTGGAGTTGTGTTAGGTAGTCTTGTGTGAGTGTTGTTGCGGTGGAGAGGTCTTCGTGAGTGGTGGCAATAGTTATGTCGTCAGCGTATGTAGTGATGTGGGTGGATGCTGTTTGGGGTTGTGGAAAGGTCTGCTGTGTATAGGTTGAATAGGGTGGGGGAGAGTATGGCTCCTTGGGGAACTCCGTTCTTTATGTTGATGGTACGTGATTTAGGCCGTTTTGTTGTATTTGGGCGGTTCTGCCTGATAGGAAGTTGGATAGCCATTTCTTAGTATTTGTTGTGATGTTGGATTGGAGATTTTATGGATAAGATTATGTCTCGGGACAGTATCGAAGGCTTTGTTTATGTCAATTGCTATTAATATAGTTTTGTGATGTGGCTTATGGTTTAGTCCGTTTATATATATATATATATATATATATATATATATATATATATATATATATATATATATAATATATATATATATA
>SEYY01000443.1:260000-285228 GCA_009176605.1 Armadillidium nasatum | reverse complement strand
TAATCTGAATAGGGATGCTGACTAAGTGTATTCTCTAACTGGGAAAAAAATGCGGCAAGGTCTTCCCCTTCTTTGCTACTAAAAGTTGGTAAAGGAGCAGTGGCCCTCCTGAGTAGGGATCTGCTTTCCTCTCTTATGGGAATTGTATTTAAATTAGAGGGAGCATTAGAAATATCGGGAGAATTTAGAGCTGCCAGCATATCCATGCATTTATTTTGATATTCCTGACACACAGCAAATTCTTGTTCTAATACACTAGAATCGGATTCTTCCGTAAATTTTTGATCTAGAATTTCTGCATCTAAGAAGATCTAGATCTTTCCCAAACTTCTCAAACTTAGCTTTTATTCTTTGTATTTCTGTTTGAGAACTTGGGATGTTATTTTGATATTTATTAAACTCAGTGGTAACACTAGGTTCGAAGAAATTTTCTCTTCGCGTTAATATTGTTAAATTAGTCATTTTGGTTATGAATAAATTTGGCTTATAATGAACACAATATAGTATATACTACAAATACTTAATATATAATACTTACAAATAGTCTTATATAGTCTTAAAGTTTATACACTACTCGTATATGAAAAGATTAAATTTGTATTATAATGTGTAATACAAAAAAAATTTTTGATTAGTTTTTAAGGATTGATTATTAACCAACTAATAACAATTAATTTGCAATTGTTATTCAAATATGAAAAAAAAATTCTTCAAGTAGAGTTGGAATTTGTGATACTTGAAAAAAAAAAAAAAAAAAAAAAAAAAAATGAAAAAAAAAATTTATATATTTTTGAAAGTAAATATTTTTGAAAATGTTGTATGACAGATTTTTCAGTTTTGGACAAACTTTCAAAAAATGCGTATATAATATATAGATTTGGTAAATACACCAACCTTTAGTTTTAATAATAAAAAAATTTTTAATTTTTTAATTTTATAGAAACCTGTTATATCCAGATTTTTTAGTTCAGACAAAATATTTTCAAAATTGTGATATTGTATAAATCTGGTACATGCACAGATTTTAAGTTTCAATATACAATTTTGCACAGGTAGATATTTTGTTAATATCTAAAAATATAAGATTATATTTTTTTTGAGTTTCAACGTAAAAATTGGTTTAATGTAAAATTGGGTTAGGTTAGGTATTTGGTAAGGTTAAACTTGGTAAAATAGTTAGGTTAAACTATTGAGTTTAACGTAAAAAAAATTTTTGTTAGAAAATAATTTTGAGTTTTAACGTAAAAAATTTTTTTTTTTTATTTCAGGTTAGGTATATTAAGATCCGCCAACCAGCCCTCAGAACAGTCCTAGTTATTATGCTATGCTCAAAACCACGTTGAGCGCCATAGAGAAAATATTGAAGTTAGCTAGCTTTATAAAAGAATATGGAAAGCTTGAAGAAGTCCAAAAAAAAAAACTTTTTTTTTCATTTCATATTTTTTAGAAAAAGAAAGTAAAATATAAATTAATTTTTGGATGCAAAAAAAGATTTTTTTTTAAAATTAATTCTTTACTATCTTAAAGCTAACAAGAATGATGATAATGATGATACTAATAATAATGATAATAATAATAATGATGTATATTTGGACTGTTCCGTTCAGGCTGCTGGATTGGTGATGGGCAACTTCATTTATCTTCTCTCCCCTGTGGAGGAATATGGAATACACTATAAATATACTGTAAATACACTTTATACAGTAACACTAAAATATAAAAGATTTCATATGGAGATTTCTAGTCATGCAACTTAGGGTATTCAGTCTGTTTCTAAAACCACCTAATAATATGGATAGGCCCTATTGTAACAACCAGACAAATTATAAAAAAAATGGTAAAAATTTTAGGATATGTTGTGATACTAAACTGTATGCAGTTCACCACAATGATATATCAACCTCAAGACAGTAAATGGTAGTATAGGGCTATTCAAATCCTAAATTATTCTTATTGGGTGATTTAATCAACTTTAAAACCCAAATAATTGAGAAATTCTAATTATTGAATATTGCAAACAACTCTCCTAAAGGCATACATGAAATCAACAATAAATTGAGTATAAAATAAGGCTCTAGCCTTAAATAAGTAAAAATGAAAGTTTAATTCATCCACAAGGTTTATTTTTTTGTTTGTGGGTGTTGAGCAAATAAGAAAGAGATATTAACCAATCAATTGACCTCACCTGTGAGATTCTGGCTTCCTTTCTTCAGCGAAAAATCTTGATTCGAACAATGGTAAATTCAGATATATCAAGATGTCACTAGGATTAGTTCTGGGAGGCTGGTTGAACTGATCTTCTTTTTGTTTTTTAGTTAATGCACATTTCAGCTGTTAACAAAAAATATATTCTGCAGTAAAAATTCTTAGACATATAGATCTTTAGTTAGGGCAAAATATAAAAAGTCCTATATCTGTTCTATCTAGCTCCCTTTTTTTTTCCATGCTATGACCAGCATTTTTTGTGATACCACTTTTGGAGAGTTTTTTCTCTGGGGCATTTTAGTGGATTTTTGGGCAGGGCCAAATGACTTGAGTTTATCTCTTTCTAGTTACTTTAAAGATTTTTTTTTTTTTGAAATTAAAGTTTTTACTCTATTTTTATTATTCAAATATCATATATGCCTCTACCAGAGTCATTTCAATTTTTTGTAATGAATTTTAGCAAACTGGGAGATATAATAATATGATGATTTGTGAGAAGACTGAGAGAACTCAACAATGATGACATAATACAGTAAGCAAGTTGGGATATGAGAAAACTGAGAACTAAAATGATGACATAATACAGTAAATAAACTGGGAGATAAATAATGATTTAAGGTTCAATAAGAAACTATGAAGTATGGAATGGTGGCTTAATATTTTATAAGAAACTAGTTTTCTGAAACTAGTTTTCCAGACATATATATATATATATATATATATATATATATATATATATATATATATATATATATATATGGTAAAGGGAATTGTTTGAGTTCGATTGTAAATATCGAAAACGAATTGAGAACCATCGTACAGGATTGCCGTACTATTCTGCATCAAATATATTACTTTTTTCTAGCAAACCAATCGACTTATCATAACCTGAACTACCGAAGTTGCCGTAAAAAGAGAATATAAAGATTATTATTACTTACTTTTCTAGCAGAACCTAATTCGACTTATCATAACCTGAACTACCGAAGTTGCCGTAAAAAGAGAATATAAAGAGGCATAACGTACAGAAGAACGTAACAAGAACGCACTACAATGACAGTGAAAGAAAGGAAACTGAGCTATGAAACGAAACTGAGTTATAAAAAAAAAGTTATAGGCAGGAAAGTATCGATTAAAATAAAATATCGATATAAAAAATATCGAAACTCAGAAACAATCTCCACCTAAGCCTATATATATACTACGCATTATTGTTTTTGGAGCTTCACAACTATAGTATTTTAATTATTATTATATTATTATTATTATTATTATTATTATTATTATTATTATTATTATTATTATTTGAATGAAAGTTTTAAGAGGTGAAAAGGCAAGTAGGGGTAGGGGGGTTGGGTCTGGAGGTAGGGGAGGGGGGGGGGGTTATTTGGAATTACCATGGCTATGGTGGCTATGAAAGGCGTAGTCAGAATGGCGGAAAGTGTTACTAAATCGTCTGTGTTGATGAATTCGAAGCTTTCGTTCTTGAAGAGATTCGCTGTAAATAATAATAATAATGTAATAATAATAATAATAGTTATATTGGCTTTCAATAATAATAATAATGTAATATTGACCGTAAATAATAATAATAATAATAATAATAATAAATAATAATAATAATAATAATAATAATAATAATAATAATTAATAATAATAATAATAATTTTAATAATAAATATTAAAATATTTAAATAATAATAATAATGTAATATTGGCTGTAAATAATAATTAATAATGTAATATGTAATAATATTGACCGTAAATAATAATAATAATAAATAATAATAATAATAATAATAATAATAAAAAATAAAAAAAAAAAAATAAAAATAAAATATAATGTAATAAAAATAAAATAATACGGTAGTAATTTTAAATTTTTTTGTTTTGGTTCAATTTTAATTTTATAAAATAATAATAATATAATAATAATAATAATAATAATAATTAATAATTTTTTTTTTTTTTTTTTTTTTTTTTTTTTTTTTTTTTTTTTTTTAAAAATTTTTTTAATAATAATAATATATATATATATATATATATATATATATATATATATATATATATATATATATATATATAATATATATATATATATATATATATATATATATATATATATATATATATATATATATATATATATATACAGTGGGTATACTGCCTGTGGTTTGATGTTTTAAGTAATCTAACATATATTCGACCCTTCCTCCGCTCGCCCTTTTTATTATTTATTATTATTATTATTATTATTATTATTATTATTATTATTATTATTATTATTATTATATTATTACTGGCTATCTTCATTGCTCCATAATTGGAAACATAGACAATGAGACCAATGGTGTAAGCGACTTGCCAGGATGTCCATATAAAGTACACTCTTCTTTTGTTCCAAACCTGAAAAAAAAAAAAAAAAAAAAAATTGGTACTTTTTTTTTTTTTTTTTTTTAGCGGAAAATTGAAATGAATCATGTATATTTGGTACGAAATTGAAAATTAAACTACTTTTGTTTTTAATTCTTGAAAAAATAGTACATTTTTTTGGTACGAAATTGAAATTAACTTTATACATTTGGTACGAAATTAAAAATTAATTAAACGTGTTTCTAAAGCCGAAAAAAATAGTACGATTTTTGATAAGAAATTTTAAATTAAGTTTAGTATATTTGGTACGAAAATTTTTTTTTGTACATTTAGTATTGGATAGAATTTTAATTTTTTTTCAATTAAGTTTATAAGCTAAATAATATATTTAATAATAATAAAAAAATTAATTTGGTACTTGTGAGTTTCACACGTCAGAAATTTGTCATTTGAACCTTTTAATTAAATACTTTTAAGAATAGTTACCCATGAGATGACGATTAAAACAACATAAACAAAAAAAACGGAAACTTAAAAATTAATTACGTAGATGCACGGCAAGGGGAGCATTGTTCTATGGGGCTCTGCTCCCCAAGCTGAGTGGTGAAGGAATATATTTGGTAATTGATATATTGATGTAACAATTACAAATTAAACGGTATCAATATCACAGAAAGATTTGTCCCGAAAATGGTATTCAAAGGACATAGAAAATGGACAAATCTCTGTCGCTTTCAAACTCACAAAGACCAAAAAATTTAATCTTAATATTTTACATTTTTCATCGGAAATGTTCCTGTAATAGAAATGTACTTGAGATAGAATTTTCCGTATTCCACAGCATTTCCCTTTGTATTCCTACTGACTTTACAACAATTATACACTCTCATCGCTAATATATATCATATATAATATATTGGTGGTGTAATTTATACAAACCGTCCTGATGGGTTATGTGTGTAAAATGAAAGCAAACTTATCTTGAACTAAATATTTTCTTTCTCTTGTTTCCCCCCTCCCCCACTTGTTGTTCAATCCCCCAATTCTCAGATCTCTATCCCCCATTATTAATTGCTTCTCCATCGAATCCATTGTTTTATTAAAGAAACTATCCCCCCCTTCCTTCCTCCTTTTGTGTTTGATAAATGTCCGTGATTTTTCTTTCTTATCCGTGTTTAAATTTTCATCTTCCAAAATGTGGTGGAGGGGACGTATTATCCCCCATTTTTTCATCCCGTCTCCTTTCTAATAATACAAGAAAATCGGTAATTAATGACATAAACGATGATGAATTACGACTTCATTTTCTTTTAACTTACTGTAGGCTTTGTGTGTGTGTGTGTAAAATGTATTTAGACTACGTCCATAGTAAATTGATACATTTCCCGTGTTACGTCCTTCTCTGTTGTTAGGCTTTGTGGAAAGATTTTAGACTAGGCACTTCCCTGTTAGGCTTTTTCCCTCCCAGTATCCTTAGTAATGAATGCATTGTTTAATGTGTCAATTAGTTTTTTTTTCCTAAAGAGTAATAAAAACAAAGTTTCTTATGTTTATAGTGAAAATATTGGTTTTTAGTTAGGCTATTAGGAATGAATATTTTAGCGGAAATGAGTTTGTCTTATTGCCAGATTTTGTAATTAGAGGGTAAACCTACTTAAAATTTAACATAAAGATTCATTGTTGTGAAGGCCATTTATTATTCATTATCTACGAACTCAAACACGCTCGTAGATTATTAATATTTTAATGGATAACATACTTATTAGTATATTATGGTAGCCTATTTTGAAGCCGTATAATTTGAACGGTCGCCGTTTTTAGTATTTTAAGATGGCAAAATGCGTGTACATTTTTGGCGAATCAAAAGTACTTTAAGCGTACTCGAAGCGTGCATTTTATAGTCGTTTTCTATTCGTCCAAGTTTTACTTATAAATACTAAGTTTTCAGTCTTTGTCTTTTTCATGCGTGCACGCGAACTTTTAATCCTGTCTTTGTCAGTAATACAAAATCGAACAACTTCGTTGAGTATTGCGAATCTAGAATTTTTATAATGTGTTTTTATATATATATATATATATATATATATATATATATATATATATATATATATATATATATATATATATATATATATATATATATATATATATATTGATGCATATGGCAGTAGGCCTTGTATCCAACGGCAACGTTCCATCAATCAGTTAGGCATGTATCACGGTAAAACTTCGGTCGTTCAGGTTATGATAAGTCGAACTAAGTGCGCTAGAAAACAACAACAACAATAATAATAATTAATAATAATAATAATAATAATAATAATAATAATAATAATAATAGGCATAAAAGAAATGAAAGCTGAAAATAATAATAATACAAATGTCAAAAACTTCTTAACCTTACATATATATTATATTATATTATATATATATATATATATATATATATATATATATATATATATATATATATATATATATATATATATATATATATATATATATATATATATATATATATATATATTAATAAAAAAAATAAAATATTGAACTTATATATTTAAGATTGTTCGTTTACAATTGGTAATGACTTTGGATTAAAATTTCTCGTGCACGCTTGAAAGAGACAAAGTCCAAGTTTTCTAAAAATTGGGAGAAAAACCGCCTTCCATTCGTCACTCTTGGAGTGAAAATGACATGACGACTGTAGATTTCATAGAAATCCTGAAGAAGCTCCCCTTGAAAAGGTGGAGTCTAGGGCTTTTCGTCTTATCAACTCTCCTGCTCTCACTAATTCTCTCCAGTCTCTTTCTGCCCGTCGAATTGATCCGTCACTTTATACTATCGCTATTACAATTTGCACTGCTCTTCTGAATTCTCTCGTCGCATACCTCCTCCATTGAGAAGAGCTTCTGCGACACGTCTTTCTAACAGTCTCATCCTTTCTCTATCCAACTCTCTGACCCCAGACTTAACCGCTATGCTCTATCTTAAATGTACTCTACTGGTAAAGTCTGGAACACACTTCCCTCATCAATTTTCCCAACTCTTTATGACTTACACACTTCAAACGCCGTGGATCGGGACATGTCGGCCTTTAATTTGACCATGTTTCCGATTTTCTTCCTTAACTCTGGTGGAAATTTTTGTAGACGCCCGGCCTTTACCCACCAGAGGTGATATATATATATATATATATATATATATATATATATATATATATATATATATATATATATATATATATATATATATATATATATATATATATATATATATATGTTAGGTTTTGCTATCGAAGTGTTTTTTTCACAGGAACTTTCGAAGATGCTTCGGTATGCCATGGAACCAAACTTTTCTGGATCGGAAAATCATTCACCAGTGAGGTGAGAATTTCAGGGCAAGAGGCTCTACTTTAATAAGAAAATCACCTGGTTGACCTAGGAGCGGCTCGTACGCCTGAAAATATTGAGTCACTGAGACAGATCTGCTGTGTAGTCTCCGAGACGTTCTGAACAGGAACCTGCATTAGCTATAGTGATTTCTCGAAAAACTGGAAGGAGAATCTTGCACAAAGACTTCTACTTCCATCTATTTAAAATGATGGTTGTGTAAGAACGCAGTGTGACAGACTGGTTATGCTGCAGGAGCTGTGCTGAAATATTTTGCCACATGTTCAGGAAGATTTTCTGTTGCTACTATTGTGCAATGACGGAGGTCATTTTCACTTGAGTGATTGTGTAAGCATGCAAACCAAAAGTTTCGCTACTGATCTGAAGAAGAGAAACCTTCTCATGCTACAAGAAAGACCGTTGTACCCCGAGCGAATGACTGTGTAGAGCGTCCTTATATCTTAGAACAGGGTGGTGTTTCTTTTACTATAACCTCTGTCCGTTACATCCAAATGCTTGAAAGACTTTAATACTACAACTTAAACATCCTTAGCTTGAAGAATGCAGTGTATGGTTTTATCAAGATTGAACTAGAGTACAGATCATTGCAATTTTTAAGTACGTTTCCGGATCGGCTGATCTCGCTGTGTGGCGATGTTGGGTCCAGCTGGCTTCTCTCCTTGTGGTTTTTTTTACTTTAATCACGAATGTATACTCATTGACTATTAAACTCTTGACGCCCTTACGGTTATTATTCAGGAAGAGAGAGCCGCTATTCCGCATGACATGGCCAGTCGAGTCATGGTAGCTTTCAGAAATTAACTCAAAGAGTGTACGGACATTGATGGCCAAAAAATTCGGAGAATATCATCTTTATTCCCTAATGATTTAAAAAAAAATATTGAATGATATTTAATGTATGCATATAATAAGTTAATTATCTTTAACCAATGTTTTTTCATTGACCTTCGAAATGTGGTTTTAGGGGGTGGCCACCCTATATATATATTTATATATATATTAGGATGGAGTGAAGTATCGTATCGGCAAGTATCGGCATATTTTCCGATACCGGTATATCGGCATTTTTGGATAAGGTATATCGGTATCGGTATAAATATAGGATATATATATTATATATATGGTATATATATCGGTATCGGTAAAAATTTTGGTATCGCTCCATCCCTAATATATATATATATATATATATATATATATATATATATTATATATATATATATATATATATATATATATATATATATATATATATATATATATATATATATATATATATCACCAGGATGGGCGACGTCACCTTTGAATTGTACTGGAAACATGCACCCAACACGTGCAGAAATTTCGCCGAATTATCCCGAAGAGGTTACTACAACGGCTGCAGATTTCACAGGATTATAAGAGATTTTATGATTCAGGGTAATATACTCGTGTATATATATATATATATATATATATATATATATATATATATATATATATATATATATATATATATATATATATATATATTATATATATATATATATATATATATATATATATATATATATATATATTATATATATATATATATTATATATTATTATACTTAAAAGTTTACATCTCAACGGCATTGCCCTATTCTAGGATTTTTCTAGGAACTATTTTAACTAGGATCCCAAGTGGTATAAATCGAACCGTATAATCAAGCACGTTAATTCATTCAAAATCTACCTATTTGAGCCACGGTAGAATATATATATATATATATATATATATATATATATATATATATATATATATATATATATATATATATATATATATATATATATATATATATATATATATATATATATATATATATATATATATATATATATATATATATATATATATATATATATTTGTAGTCATTTTTTCCATTGCAATAAGTCGTATGTCAAATTATCATTCATTGTACGTGACTTATTATGTAAATTTTGATAATTAATGTGTGCTTGAGTTGTCATTCTCGTCTCCATGACAAAGGACAGAAGGCCCATGGTACACCCACTTGATAAGAATAAAGAAAAATATGCTTATTATTTGTCAAATCACAGTGTTTGAAAGTGTTTTGATCAAAGGAAATAGGGAATTCTGAATCACTGTTATATTATTATTATTATTATTATTATTATTATTATTATTATTATCATTATTATCATATTATTATTATCATTATTATTATTATTAGATTTCCAAAATTTTTATCCAATTTTTGTCCTATGACTGACATATTTTATTTATTACTTATTTATTATTTATTTATTCTGTAGGAGGTGACCCTACAGGAACGGGTCGTGGAGGAGCGTCTATATTAGATTTCCAAAATTTTTATCCAATTTTTGTCCCTATTTATTTTATTTATTTACTTTTTATTTATTTATTTATTTATTCGTAGGAGGTGACCCTACAGGAACGGGTCGGGAGGCGTCTTTATTAGATATCCAAAATTTTTATCCAATTTTTGTCCCTATGACTGAGATATAACTTTATTTATTTATTTATTTATTCTGTAGGAGGTGACCCTACAGGAACGGGTCGTGGAGGAGCGTCCATATACGGCAAGAATTTTGCAGACGAAATCCATGGCGAATTAAAGCATACTGGGGCGGGTATTTTGTCTATGGCGAACGCCGGTCCTGATACCAATGGGTCCCAATTCTTTATAACCTTGGCCCCTACACAGTGGCTGGATGGGAAGCATACCATATTTGGTAAGTGGTAGTGTATTTGGAAGGTGTGAAGTTGGTTGATAAGGACTTATAGGCAAGGCTGTGAAACTTATACAATATTTTCATTGTAAGGTTATTAGACTCAGACTTTAATTCCAATAATATTATTTTTAATTTTTTTTTATTTTATTTTATTTTTTTTTTATTTATTATTTTTGTTTTTTGCTCCAACTCCATCCATGGCTCCGACTTGGCAGCTTTACTTAATGGTTACCGTCTAAAATTTTCATATTTTTATTAATTTGTTATAGATACATGTCACATTTACTTAAAAATTGAAATTCTTCTCTGTAACTGGGAGCAAGCACAGCATTTTTTTTTTGGTGTACATTTACCCAACTCTGGTCGATGAAAACTAAAGACCTGCATAAAATCAGCAATGGGTGTAGAAAACCAATTCCTATAGACCCATATGACACGATGTATTTCGTTTAAAAAGTGTGTAAATCATTGGAAGTGGGGTGGTGGTAGGAGGGGGAGGGGAGAGAAGAAAGAGTGTTCTAAACTCTACCAATAGAGTTCTCGTAAAAACAAGAACAGCTGTTAAGTCTGGGGTAAGGAAGATAGACAAAGAAAGGGTAAAATGTATATGTCCACAAATGACTGTCATTTGAAAAATCTTTATTAAGGATGGCCATTAGATAACTACATATTCCTTCTGGATTTCATTTAATGACAGGTTAAAGGATTTTAATTTATGGAAGGTTAAAACACCATTGAGAACAACTTCCAAGTGAGTGTTAAAGGAACCTTTTATAGAGTTTGTTGAAAAAATTAGAACATTTTCTTATTCTTCATCCATCATGTACGATGGATGTAAGTTCCAATATGATTATTATTTACTCAAACCGAATAGACTGCGAAAGTTTGAATAGGTGAGGGGGGGGGAAGAGTAGGTGAGATGGATGGGTAGGGGGAGAACGCTTAGAAGAATTTGTTGAAATAGAATTCGGACAGAATTAAATCTGATCAACGTCAAGTCTGACAAAACGCAATGTATAAATTTGAGGAAATAAGTCTCTCTCATATATATAAATATAACTACTACACAATGTAGGTCTCGAACTACTGGTTGGGAAATATATACCCAGGGCCAGATTAAAACTTGTAGGGACCCTAAGCTCTTAAACAGATTTTGATGCATCTTACTGCCTCATATATTTAGTTCCAAATATATATATATATATATATATATATATATATATATATATATATATATATATATATATATATATATATATATATATATATATATATATATATATATATATATATATATATATATATATATATATATATATATATATATATATATATATATATATATATATATATATATATATATATATATATATATATATATATATATTCCTGGTGGGCAAAGGCCAGAGGCCTACTAATTTCCACCAAGTTGGGGAAATACTGGAACCTAGGTCTTTAAACGCCGACATGTCCCGATACACGGCGCTTGAAAGTGTGCAAGTCAAAGGAAGTTGGGAAAACAGATAAAGGGGGTGTGTTCCAGACTTTACCAGTAGAGTACATGTAAGATTGAAAATAGCGGTTAAGTTTGGGTCAGATAGTTGGACATAGAAAAGATGAAACTGTGTATAGAAAGGCGTTTCACACGAGACCGTCTCAATGGAGGAGGTATGCGACGGGCGAGTTCGGAAGAGCATTGTCCGTTGTAATAGTATAGATATGATAAGAGATGACGCAACAATTTGACGGGCAGAAAGAGATTGGAGAGAATTAGTGAGAGCTGGAGAGTTGATAAGGACGAAAAGCCTTAGACCCTCCTTTGTCAAGGAGAGCTGTATGAGTGGAACCAACCTAGAAGTGTGAGGCGTGCAACACCCCTATAACATAAAAGAACTGGGGTGACATGAAGAAATTCTGAAGGTGCCTCAGAACACGCAACCTTTAGAAGCTGGTTTTGAAAGAGAAGTAATGTGAAGTAGGTGGAAGTAGAAAGACATATAAAATAGTTTACCAAGGTAGGGTACAAGCTCAGAAGCACATGTTTTTAGGAACCGCTGGAGGAATACCATCCTGGCCATACGACTTCTTAGTGTTAAGCTCAGAGAGAGCAGAAATGACATCTTTCAAAAAAAATCACAATCTTTAGGCATTAATGAGTTGGAGAGGGTTGAAGGAGGAAAAAAAAAAAAAAAAAAAAAAAAAAAAAAATTATATATATATATATATATATATATATATATATATATATATATATATATATATATATATATATATATATATATATATATATATATATATATATATATATATATATATATATATTTTTTTTAACAAAATAATAGCAAAAAACCAAACCGGGCCTAGTTGCTTCCCATTCCTTGATGCCCTAAACACATTCTTTTTTTAGCTTAATGGGTTAATTTAACGTTGCTTCCACCCATTATCCTGGGGTAATCTAACAGAATTTGTTTGAAAACTATAATATGTCAGCCGGATATTCCTATCTTATTTGGATATTAGCCAGATTAATCCCTACCTTTTACAGATTTAATTTATTTATTTATTTTATTTATTTAGTGTTGCAGTATTGTTGTATTGAAGGAGTTAAACAATACAAGGAGCCACTTTTTAATGTTAATAACTTTTGTTGTTGACAGGTCGTGTATTCTCTGGGATGAAAGTAGTCAAAAGGATGGGACTCGTCGAGACAGATTCGCAGAACCAGGACCGTCCAGTTGATCCTGTCAAAATCAAAAAAGCTTATGTCAAAATGATGGCAAATTAATAAACTTAATATGAAACCCTTTCAGGATATCGAAGACTTGTAGTCTTTTTGTAATCATTGCCTATATGGTTTGGTGGAATGTTTGTCATTTATTGTATTGGACAAATGTTTTAAAGGGAGTGAGTTGAATGTCGAAGTACACAACAACAGCAACGTCAGTTTGTGAACTTTATTATTACTACTACTATTACTACTTGTTTTTGATATATTTATAATTAAATATATTTTCATTATTGTGTTTCATTTACATTAAGGTATACTTCGGAGTGACTGTTTTGATACTCGTTTTGAAAAAATATGCTGAATGCATAGTTTAAAGTGGATTGTGTGAGCTCAGCATGTCCTTTATAGTTTTGATACTCCAATTATAAATTACTCATTTAATTTTAGAACGTGAGTGGATCCCGTGTCACATTATCTTAGTGAGAATAGTCACAACCCACCCCCACCCCCCCTTTCCCAACTATGCTTTGGCAAAATCTCTCTAGTGTCATGAGTTTATGTTGAATTACATGGAGATTCGGGGTTCGTTTTATATATATATATATATATATATATATATATATATATATATATATATATATATATATATATATATATATATATATATATATATATATATATATATATATATATATATTATATATATATATATATATATATATATATATATATATATATATATATATATATATATATATATATATATATATATATATATATATATATATATATATATATATATATATATATATATATATATATATATATATATCTTTGTATTATAAGTGAAAATAAAAATTATGATTATTACATATTTAAGGGGAGCACAGCCGAGTAATTTTAAAGTGGGACTGCGGTAGCAGCCTCGTTTTTTTAAAATAAATTTTCAAACGGGAAAAGAAAAATTACTGGTTGTAGGGTATGGGTGTTGAATGCTCTAAAGGAAAAAAAAAAGTTCAGAGGAATTGGTCTCCTTTGGTATTCAAAGGCCAGAAGTGCTATTTTACATCAGAGATGAAAGGTTCTATAATAGTCCAAATAATATGGTGGCATGTCCATATATACGGCATTTATAATTGAAGGTATGCTAGTTGGAGATAAAGAAAAAGAGGAGTTCCAGACTTTAACCACTAGAGTACACATAATATATAGCATAACGGTTTAAGAAAGGATGATACTTTGTAGAAAGGTTAGTTACACGAACTTTTTTTCTATGGAGGAAGTATGTAATTAGAGAGTTCAGAATATCAGTATACGTTGTAATAGTAATAGTCTTGAGGGTGGTGTAACAATTCGACAGGCAAAATTCTATTAATCTATTGCAAATTTTACATCCCCATTTGTCGCCAATTTTTTTGAAACCACTGGAAGAAAATGTTAAATTATTTTATTTTTATTGCATTACTAAACTTCTACTGACAAATTCAATTTGCTAACTTAGATGGAACAATTATTTCCATTCATAATATAGGAAAGGAGGCCTCTCAATCATCTGCCTAGAAGCAGATCGTAAAAGGAGGCCCCAACAGTTTTATGTATGGAAATTCTGATTTACAAAGAATCACACAACTATCACTTACCCATGCATCTGAAGTTCCCGGCAAAACTACAATTTATGCAAATCGTCAGGCTAATAAAAACTAAGTATGTAAAGAAAATATTACGAAACCGTTATCATTCATATACTTTTCTTGTTATAAGAGGCAAATTAAATTCTAGCAAGCACATCCTGAGATAAATTATTTAAAACACAGTTTCCAAGAAGTTTTTTTCTTAAAGTGTTATTAAACTGTTTATTTGTAAATCGTGAACAGGATAAAGAATTACTTTTTATGACATAAGTTTTGTTACCTTTATCTCTAAAAGGAACTGAGCAATGACGCCCTAAATAAATTTTTATTTTGTTTCGTTCTTGGTGCAGAGTTGCGCGGAATCCTATTCCCACAGAAAAATTTCCTTTCACCTTCACGTGTACGGAAGAGTGGTTACAGTAGTTCGGGATGCGCTAAATTGGTCATATTGGAACTATTTATTTTTGTTTGCTCATCAAAACTTAGGAATATAACTTAGTAAGTTGTTATCGGAAACAAAATATTGCATAAAAATAATAATTTAAGTAAGCAATTGAGTTGAAGTAGGCCCGATTGTATCCAAGCAAATTCAGCTGGTAGAAAGATCCTAATGGCATTAAATGTTCAGAATCTATATTTCGTAATATTTGCCAACTTATTTTGACGCCTTTTGTAACTACTAGAATCTTGGGAATTGAGGATATGAGAGGCCCAGGCATCAGATTTGACCTAGGCCTACACCTATTGGAGAAAGCTAAACTTTGATGCGCTGATCGACATATTTTCCTAATCTGTTGATAATATAAACTAAAGGCAAAGTAATTATAATAGTGTTGTAAAAAACCTTGGTAATACATTAGTGCTACAGCATTTTTTTTTTTTTTTTTTTTTTTTTAATGTAGCAGAACAAATAGGAAATGATCAGAATTCAAGTAAATTGAAGTATAGAGAACTACATTAAAAAAAAAAAAATTGTAATAGTTTTGTACATCACATCTCTGTATTTTACTATATTGAAAATAAGGCAAAATATGACGAAATGCTATGAAAAGCACCATATTTAAGCATGAAAAATAAATTTCACCACCTCTCATGGGTTGGTAGGTATTGAAAATAGACAAAATATGCTGAAATGCATGGAAAAATGGTTATGCAGGGTTTGTCTCATACCTGGTATTTAATTATGCAAAATATAAACTGGAAATGTAAAGTATATTAAAGAAAAATAAAATATAGGTCAGAAAATCAAAGTATTAAGAATCCTGTTATAAAATATAATCAGGTTGATTATATCAAATATACCTATGCCTTAGTGATACATGCAGGGAGAATCACCATAAAAATTACTGATATTAACGTATCACAATGTTACTAAATATTTGAAATCTTTTAAGTCAAGGTTAGGTTGTCCAATTAGTTTTTGGATTTAATAATTTATATACCTACATTCGTATCAATATATTTTGATTATCTTTCTCTATCTAATTTTTTACTACATATTGTCAAAGTGGCAGATGAAAGTCAAGCTTTATAATAAATGTTTGAATTTGATTTTCTCTGACTCATTTTTATTTTTTTTTCAAATATATTTCCAGTTTATATTTTGAATAATAACTAAATACTAGGTGGCTTAGGTTAAGAATCTTTCTGACCTTATATATCGATATTTTTAAAAATATCAATATTTTGAAGGCAGTAAGCCTCGTCTCGCGGCCACGCTCTTTTATAGGTTAGGCCTCTATTTTCAGCAACTTCGGTAGTTCAGGTTATGATAAGTTGACAAAGTTCTCTAGAAAACTAATGTGAGTATGTTTGGTGTAATATGGCAGTAGCCCTCACCTCGTGGCAACGCTTTTGAATAGGTTTGATATATCGATATTTTCCAAATATCGAAGGTCAGAAAGATTCTTAACCTTTACCATACTAGGTAAGAGAGAAACTATGTATATTTACTGAGAAAACATTTAATTGAAAAGGTTGATGTCAACTTGTCTCTTACCTGGTATTGTTATTCAAAATAAAAACTGGAAATGTAATTTAAAGAATAACTTTTAATGAAAGGGAAAATCAAATTTAATAAAATGGTGCCAAAAATTATTATAAAATGAAATAATTAGGCTGACTATACTGAATGTGCATGTGCCTTATGGCGATATAGGTAGAGAATACAGAATTTTTTTTTTCATTGATAATTTAGATGCAAGTTCTTTTTATTAAATACCAATAGGCATACCAAGGGTAATAGTAAAAAAATAAAGGTATGCCATTTGAATGTGAGTATTTTTTTTAGTAGCTAGTTAATTTCTGGAATAGTTTACCACAAGATAATATTGATAGTAATTTAACTTTTAAGAAAAGGTTGGATCAATATATGGATGATCAAGGTATAGTATGAGAAACTGCTTTTAAGGCAATTTAAGTATTTTCGACAATCATTTGATATCTTTGCATTTTCATTAAGATGACCCATTTATTTATGGTTTGGTTTAATAAATATGATTGATTGCATGTGGAAAATTGTGTATGGGACAATCTTGATAGGGCCTTGTAGCTTCTGTCTCTTTGTTCTTATGTTCTAGGATATCCCATCCTAGCTTTTGAAGTGTTTCTTTATAGCAACATTTTTGAGGTTTTTGATATAATTACATTTTATATTTTGATATATAGATGTAAGAAGAGAGTGATTAATTTTTGGAATTGTTTATCATCAGATATTATTAATAGTACTGTAATTCTTTTTTCCTCCTTCAAGAAATGTCTCAGTATATGGATTACCACAGCTTACGTTAAAAATCTTGAGAGAGGTATAATAGTTTAACATGATTTGAATAAACTTTTTGAGTAGGCTAAAAAGTTGTACATGAATTTTAATTATAAAAAATATAAGGTTCTATATGTGGGCTATTCTTATAAGAATTTGAATTCTAAAATATATGGGGAATGGCTAGAGTCTGTGGATAAAGAAAAATATCTGAGTGTGATATTAGCAGTAGTTTGAAAGTGTCCATAATGCTAAGAAACTAGTAATAGAGCTAACAGAATGGTAAAAATTACAATTAGAAGTTAATTATAAAAGGAAGGTGATATGTAGGCTCTATAATGGTTTGAATATTTAAGAAAATACATTAATATGCTGGAGGCAGTGCAGTGCAAAGGAACAAGAATGATTCTTGGATTTGAAAATGAGTTACAGGGGAACTGTATTGGGGATGCATTCCATCAAAAGAAGAAATCTTATAGGAATTATGATTTAGGTTTTCAGCGTTGCTGTCTGTTGACAATGTAAATATGGGTAAGATTTTTTTTTTTCCTCATTAGAACACAATGGATCATACTATGTTAAAGAATGCTTGATATCTGGATTTGAAAGTAATTTTTTCAGTAACGTTGGTTTGAAATTGTTTACCATAGGATATTGTTGATAGTAACTCTTTCAGCCTTTAAGAAAAAGTTGGATCAATATCTGGATGATCTAGGTATAGTATGGTTCTCTCAGCTTTGTTGGGCTGTGTATCTTGGTTTTGACATTCCTATAGAGTTAGTTTGGATGATACATTTTTATAGTTTAGCTTAAACTGCATGCTGTACATATTGTATAATAATGTGAACAAGTTGATTATTTTTATAGGGAAAATTGGAATCTGGAGTGAGACATTCACAGTGAATGGCAATTTTAGTATTTTTTTGACTGGGACAGTTTGACATAGGCCCCTATAGCTTCTAACTATCTCTTATTTTCTTGTATTCTTATTCTGCCTTTAAAGTTCACATTTTAGTAAAGTATTTTTTATTTATTTATTTTTTTTTTTCTTTCCTTTAGGGCAGTGTTTCTCATCCTGGAGTTCATGATCACACACATACAGGGGTTTGCATTGTGTCATGAAAAATAAAACGATGCACAAAAAAAAATTATATTCATTCATAGGTTTTGTTTACATTAAAATGTAAACAATTTAAACAGGACAAAATTTATATATTTAAATTTTTGAATATTAAAAAATTAAGTAAAACTTAATTTTCATAAAATTCAGGAATACTTTAAATTTATTAATTAACAATACAATATACCCAATATTTACCTTTGAATTAGACACCTTCTAGGTATAATGTTTATTAATCAGCTGTTCATTAAATATCTTAATTTGCCTATTTAAATGATACCTGCTGGGTGTTCAAGGTGTTTAGAGGGTTGCAAGGTTAAAATCGTAACATTTTGGCTTTTTGGACAAGGTTTAAAAAGTTGAGAAATGCTGCTTTAGGGTATTAGTGATTCAGTTTTTCATGCTAGCTTGAGTTATTTATTGATAATTTTAAACTGTTTGTTATATTGTAATTATGGAGTTTGTGTGTTTATTTGCACAAGGAAGATTTAAGGCTAGGTAGAACAGTTCATAGTGAATGTCAACATTTGCATTTTTTATTTTTTTATTTTTTATTTTTTTGACTAGGACAGTCTTGAAAAGTCTTGTGACTTTTGTCTCTAATTTAAGTAGTTATTTTAATCAGTTTGCAGTATTTGAAAAGTAAGCAGTACCCCTTGGTATTACTAACCTTAATATTTGAAGTGTGAATTTGTGGCAGACAGGTATTGGTTCCCCCAACTACCTCTCCCTTTATAAAGTATTTTTCGTACTTTCTGCAGGTAAAGGGAAAGGGAAGGTATAGTAGGGGTATCCTGTACCCCATCTCATATGCATTCACATCTGATAGGTTAGTAATTCAGTTTTTCATTATTATTATTAAATACCTTAAACTGCAAGCCTAAACTCTGTCAATTTCAAACAAAATAAAATTTACAAAAACCTTTTAGAATTTACGAGTACATACTGACTGAATTGATGAGGAAGAACCTGTTTGTTATATATTTACATCAGCAGTCTTTGTTAAGGTAACCAATGTAAGATTATAATATTATAATAGTAATAGAAAAATTATAAAAGTTATTATAATAGAGTATTTAATGGCTGGATTAGAGTGGTTGAAAGAAGGCAGTGTGTCAGGGTTGACACAAAAACATGTCTGAATAACCACCAAGTTTTTGCCTTTTTAACACTTCAAAGAGAGTCCTGTCTTAAAATAAAAAATATAAATTTTAAGAAAAGGCAAAGTAGATGTACATTGGCTATAATTGTAATATTGAAAATAAGATTATCATTACCGTTTGTTTTTAATTGGTTAAAATAAATTTGATTTCCTTAATTCGTTAAAAAAAAAAAAAATTTTTTTTTTACTTCAAATACTCAAATGTTTTTAACTAATTTTTCTAACTTTTCTTTTCCTAATATTGACTTCAACCAAGTCTATATATGTATTTTATATATAGTCATGCTGCGAGATCATTAGGTTGACAAATTGTTTAATTTTAAGTTGACTGGGACAGTCATGATAAGGCCCTTGTGGCTTCTTACTATTTTTCTTATGTTCCTATGTACTGGGAATTTTTTTAAGCAAATCCATTAAAAAAAAAAAAAGTGACCCTTTTTAAAAATCCAATATATATATATATATATATATATATATATATATATATATATATATATATATATATATATATATATATATATATATATATATATATATATATATATATATATATATATATATATATATATATATATATCTTCAGGTTGCATATTAAAATATCGACAATGCCTTCTGATGCCAAAAAGAAGCGAGAACAAAAGAAGAAAGAACAAGCAAAATCAAGGGGTAAAAAGGCCCCAAATAGCGCAACTAACAATGATAAGGAAGAGGTAAGAAATTTTATGTCATAAATAATTATTATAATGAATAAAGAATTTTGAATTATTATTATAATTATTGTTTTATTATTTGAAATGTTTATATTAGTGTTTTAACATTTTATATTGAAAAGGGAATAGTAAGATGGATGCTGAATGTGTGATACATTCTTCTCTTTTATTCACAAAAAAAATATTCAGATTGTGTAACAGATGGATTTGTGCTGAACTTTGAGTTATAATTGATTCAAATGTTTATTCACATTGGTCCACTAGACCTACGTACATGGAAATATCTCTGGATGAAATGGATGTCTTCATATTAGATTTGCACACAATTCTTGCTTAAAAGAGACCAGTGTTAGTAATAGGGCTTTAAATATTCAAAATTAAAGTATAAAAGAGAGTCTCTGCTCAAGTTTCTAGGAGGTTGGAGGTGGTGTGAAATGACTATAACAAAGATGTAAAGTGAAGGAGGTGCCATTGTGAAGTTGAATAATCCTGGAAAATAATTCAATGGTTGGTAGGTAATGAAATACCTAAGACTTGTGTAGCGAAATGCTTAATACCATTTAATAGAAATGGGAGCGTAGTAACTTAGATCAACACAGTAGTAAACACAGCAGTCTAAAATTAATTAAAAAGGTTTTTTGTGTATAGTTGTATAAGAGTGTATATTTTGCATGAGTTTGAACCAGTGCCCAAAATTATTTACAATGCTAAACACCCGATAAAAATGATCAGATGTGAATAATGTAAAAAAAAAAAATTTATCCAGATGGATTTGTGTGATCAAGGGAATGGATGAAATGACCAAAGTATGAAATCCAAGTACTATTTATTCTTAAACTACGCATGTGAGATGATGGAAACTTAAATCTGAAATGTATATAAACAATTTCAGAGCTAACAAAAGATTTTTTTCCCCAATCCAACTTCTACTTGTTAATGGATTAATTTTACTTATCAATTTACAGAATAACAAAAGGACAGACTCTGCCAAAGCCTCTAGGGAAACCACTCCTCTCGCTAATGGAGTTACCAATGGAGATGCATTGAGTGCAGAAGGTGAGTTACTAGTAAGATGCTTATGAATTATGAGCATTTTTTTTATGTTGATACTTTCAATATTGTTTATTAGTCTGTATTTGTTATTTAGTTTTACTCAGAAAACAGTCCAGACCTAAGGTACTTTGTATCTAGTTCTTAAATAAAAATTCTGTAGTTTGTTTTTTAAATATTTTGTTGAGCTCAGACCTCCCACCTCTGTGATGACCTAAATATCATGTCAATATGGAAAAATACCCTGTGTGGACTAGTAAAAGATAACTTGTGTAAGGACAAGTTAACTAAAAAGTAGTGATTTATTAGATATGAATTATTATTCTCATATCTTGGGAATAATTTGATTAATTTTTATAAATTGATTTTATTTAACAAAGTAAAAAAAAAAAAATGTTCCTTAAATTTTTAGTATTAAATTTATTATTATATTTCAGAAATGTTATGTAAGAAATTGGAGGAGGAAATGCGTATCGCTGCAGAAGCAAGATCTTGTACGGGTGTCTTGGGCATTCATCCTAGGGCAAGAGATATTAAGATAGATAATTTTTCAATTACTTTTCATGGCTGTGAGATGTTACAAGATACGAAGCTAGAGTTGAATTGTGGTAGAAGGTACTATATTATTACTACTACTACCACCCATTTATTTCATATTATTACCCATTGATTTCATCTTAATATAATAACCTTATTACAGATATGGTTTGATAGGTCAAAATGGTTGTGGCAAGTCCACATTGCTAGCCTCCTTAGCCAATCGTGAAGTTCCTATTCCACAGCATATAGATATTTTTCATCTGGTCCGCGAAATTCCTGCTTCAGATAAGACAGCTCTTCAGTGTGTAATGGAGGTTGATCAAGAGAGAGTGATGCTTGAAACTTTGGCAGAGGAACTGGCTGGTCACGATTGGCCCTGTGCCGGCGATGAAGAGTAATTAGTTACTAAAATTTTTTTAATCTCTCTCTTCGGGCTCCGTTCTCTCTCGGTTCTTTCTCTCTCTCTCTCATTTTCTCTCTCTTTCTCTCTCTCTCTCTTCTCTCGCTCTCTCTCTAGCTTAGTATTCATTCGTACCCTCTTCTTGATACCTCTTCATGTTCGACTCTCCGCATTTTCAACAATCCTTCTCAGTATTCAGTTCCTTTTCAAGAAACTCATTTCATTCCATAATACTGTTATATTCCTCTGTATTCTCAGAGTTTGTTTCCTTCTGTCCATCTTCTCTCTCTATTTAAAGAAAATATCTTCTACGTTCTTCTTTATAACCCATCGTGTTATAATTTTCTTGCGTGGTCTTCTTCTATAGGCTAAGATTTCTCTTCATTGTCTCTTTACTTTTCTTATTTGTTATGGAATTATATATAATAATCTTACATACTCAGTAAACTCTCTCATAAACTACTCTATCTCTACTCTGCTCATTCTCTCTTGTCTTTTCTTCGTCTTCATGATCTAATCTCTCTCTTAATCTCTCTCTCTCTCTTTCTCATTTCTCTCTCTCATCCCTTTCTCTCTCTTCTCTGTGACTTACTCATCTCCTCTCTCCTCTCCTCTCTTCTCTCTCTCTCTCTCTCTCTATTCATAATTTGCAGTCTCTCTCTTTTCTCATCTACTCTCCTCTCATCTCTCTCTCTCTCTTATCTTTTTAACTCACTCATTCACAAACTGCTCTCTCCAATCCTACTTTTCATCTATCTTCATTTACTTTACATACCTCATCTTTCAATTTCTAGCTTCTTCACTCACTCTTTCATTTTCAAATTCCGCTCTTCTCTCTCGTTCTTCATATAGTAATATATATATTATAAATAATATATATATATAATATATATATATATATATACTATAATAATTTATATATTAGAAATATTATACGACTATTTAATACTATAAGCTTTGTTATCGATAATTAACGTTATATTACGTTGCGAATCTCAAAAAAATAGATCTATTATTCGTAAGATAGGTTATGTATGGTATTAGAAGAATACGAGTATCTGTTATCAGAATTAGTGAATACAAGATATTTTTTAACAAATTAAAAAAATTCCCAACTTTAAATAAAATTATATAGTATTATTATTTTAAGTTTTTTTCTCATTTGTGAATTTCATTGAACTGTTTTGCTAAAGGGTTAAGCAGAGACAGAAACTTTTCTTTTTTATATTATTTCTATTATTTTATGTTTTTGTTATATTTATTAGTTATATTATATTTTATTATTTATTATTATTTATTATCAAATTGGTTACATGGGATGGTAAATGTTTAACTTTGGTTATTTTTTTTTTTTTTATTTTTTTTTATTTTTTTTTTTAAATTTTTATATATTTTAATTGTAATTATATATATTATATATATATATTATATATATATATATATATATATATATATATATATATATATATATATATATATATATTATATATATATTATATATATATTGTGTGTGTGTGTGACTGTGTTACAAGGACAGCCTCTTTTTTACCTTGGAAGGTACTGTTAAAAATGTATTTCTATCAGCTTTATTTCAAATTTTTATTTATTAGCGCCTTTGTATTTAAATAGTGTTAAAAAAAATGTTATTGAAATAATATGCAAAAATATAAAGGATAGAAGAGAAACAATAGTACGCCTACGCCCGCTCTAACGCCCACTTTATATATATATATATATATATATATATATATATATATATATATATATATATATATATATCGTTTTATAGCATCTCTTTGGTGCATTGTTGCTACGATGTATCCGTTTTATTCAGTCATTCAATTAAAAGGTTATGTTGTTTGACCCCTTTCAAGGCTCTCTTTGTACGTGTTTGTGTGTGTTTATGTGTGCCATTAGCAGGATGGAAGATGTGATTCTCATAAAAGATTAGAATATTATATTGGGTTTGGTTACCTTTTGCCGTCCCACACTCTCGAAAGTCTTTAGAAGTCGCCCTACTTTTCTGTGATAAAACTTGAAAAAGTAATAAATGCGTGGAATAACGAATTAAGGGGCCTAGGGGGTCTAAAACTGTCTGGTGTTCTTATTTATGAATGAAAGTTTGGTGGTGGTGGTGGGGGGGGGGTTTGTCCCATACTTTGTTTTTAGGGGTTATTTTATGTAAATGTCATGTCTCTTAGGGACGTGTGCATTCGGGTAAAGGTAGAAGTACAAAAGAAGTTCCGATACTGTAAAATTTTAATTAATTAAAGATCTGCATTTATAGATCTTTAGATTCTGTCATTTTACATGGCGTTAACCATCCGTGGATGTTGTAACTTCACTTTTCATAACATACGTTGTTCTTAATGGATATTAGATACATTACTTTAA
>SEYY01000443.1:250000-252500 GCA_009176605.1 Armadillidium nasatum | reverse complement strand
AAAAAAAGTAAAACCCTTATACCAGAACGAGTGGAAATACCGTCCGTAGCTGTGAAACCAACCCCAACTCTTAATAATGACGGATGAGAGGAAGTTTTTGAAAGCTGTAACTCTTGGTATATCCTAAGTTACGTTCATTTCTAAAATTTTCAAAATTTTTGAGGTTGTGTGTGGAGTGTTAATTAAAATTGGAATGTTTCTGGACAAACTTGTATAAACTACTGGTGCAGTACCTCTATAATGTATATAAACGAAGCTAGAATGAGACGAACCACTCAGCTTCATAGAGGAGGAGAAATATCTCCTCATCCTAGCACCTCAAATATATATATATATATATATATATATATATATATATATATATATATATATATATATATATATATATATATATATATATATATATATATATATATATATATATATATATATATATATATATATATATATATATATATATATATTTATATTATCCCACTTGTACCGAGTGCCTTTTACTTAAAAACTTTGTTTCTATGTTTCTATTGACAAATGGATTCTATTTTATATATATATATATATATATATATATATATATATATATATATATATATATATATATATATATATATATATATATATATATATATATATATATATATATATATATATATATATATATATATATATATATATATATATATATATATACTTACTTTACTTACTTTACTTACTTACTTACTTACTTACTTACTTACTTACTTACTTACTTACACTTACTTACTTTACTTACACTTACTTATACTTACTTACTTACTTACTTACTTACACTTACTTACTTACTTACTTTACTTACTTACTTACTTACTTACTTACTTACTTACTTACTTACTTACTTACTTACTTACTTTACTTACTTACTTACTTACTTACTTACTTACTTACTTACTTACTTACTTACTTTACTTACTTACTTTACTTACTTACTTACTTACTTACTTACTTTACTTACTTACTTACTTACTTACTTACTTACTTACTTTACTTACTTACTTTTACTTACTTACTTTACTTACTTACATTGATTATCAGAACTCCGGACGAGTTTCAAAAAATTCGCTAGTGTACGATAGCCACAAGGTATTTATTATTTATTATTATTATTTTATTTATTATTATTATTATTATTATTATTATTATTATTATTATTATTATTATTATTATTTTAATGAAATTGGGCGTGTATATGAATATCTGATATTTTTCCTATAATTAACCGCTTTTCTCTTCTGTCACTTCTTCCCATAGCAAGTTGGGCGTGCCCTAGAGTAGGTGCAGTGAAATCTCTCTTCTTTCTCACTCTCCCGATATATATATATATATATATATATATATATATATATATATATATATATATATATATATATATATATATATATATATATATATATATATATATATATATATATATATATATATTATATATATTATATATATATATTTATATTATAAAATTTTTACCGATACCGATACCGATATACCTAAAAATCGGTACGATGAAGTATACCGGTATATAGATAATATATTTAATACCGATATATAATAGATACCGTACCGATACGCGGAAAAATATAGCCCGATACTTGCCGATACCGATCCGATACCGATACTTCACTCCATATATATATATATATAAAGAAATTTGGCGAATGCTCCGTGTTCGGATTCCGAATGATTCAAAGATACGCATCTGTATCCTCTGATAATTTATATAACTATCAAACTGAGTTAACTGTTTTAATTGTAATCCACGAAATGGAATAAATGATTGAACGTGAATTAGATTTGGAAGAGATATTTGATTTTGAGTGCAAGTTCAGTTCAGAAAATGTTTATAATATTTTTGCTAAGAGATAATGATGTGTCATTATTGCAAGTGCTTACTAATTTACTATTAAAACCATGCACGTAAAGAAGGGGGAAAAAAAAATTTTGAATGCTTCTTTTGTAATTGATGTCGTGAATATTTTTCTTAATTTCAAGTATCGACTATGAACACTAGACTGAACATAGGAGGACGATGAAAACGAAACTGAACATAGAGGACGATGAAAACGAGACTGAACATAGAGGACGATGAAAACGAGACTGAACATAGGTGTACGATGAAAACGAGACTGGACACGACACTGAACAGAACAATAAAGCCGATTAAAAAGTTGGTTTGCAATTCAGTGATAAAAAAAAAAAGACCAAATGTCTGAAATCCTCACAAGTTGTGTAAAAATAAATGGAAGAAAAACGTCGAAAATCGAGTTAATTTTCATTTGATGAAAAGCCCGATAGACTCGAGATGAAAATGCAGGAAAATCTCTATTTTTAAAACATTACTTACCTTTAATATTAATGTTCAAATATGAAACGCGGTTTTCAACTTTCTCAAAATGGATGGAATTGGAGGATGAAACAGGTGGGATGCTTAATAGGGTTGGGGGGTCTCCGTCCCATATCATGGTAACTC
>SEYY01000443.1:237500-242500 GCA_009176605.1 Armadillidium nasatum | reverse complement strand
TATATATATATATATATATATATATATATATATATATATATATATATATATATATATATATATATATATATATATATATATAATATATATATATATATATATATAGTATATTATATATATATATATATATATATATATATATATATGCCCGTCCGTGTCCTTCGCTCTAATATCGAATCTGTGGAATATCTCCTCTCTAATTCTCATCCTAACCTTTTGCTTCTGTCTGAGACCCAGCTGGACAGGGATTCTTTCTCTAGCAATCTTAATGTCTCTAACTACAACTTTTTTCACAATTTCCGTCTAAATGGTGGAGTCTGTGCCTATATTAACATTAACACTCCTGTGACACGTCTCGTAAATCTAGAATCTCCTAATTTCGATGTTTTATGGCTTAAAATCTGTCTTCCTACTACTACAATTATCTTGTGTTTCTGCTACTGCTCCCCTAATGGAACAGATTTTCCAGTTTTTTTCAATATCTTACTACTACTCACGAGACTGTCACTTCTTCTCATCCAAATGCTGAAGTCCTCTATTTAGGGGATTTCAACGTACACCACACTGAGTGGTTGGGTTCCTCTCATACTGATACAGGTGGGAGGGAGGCCAAATCATTCAGCATTCTTAACGATCTGGAGCAGTTGATTAGGGAACCCACACACATTCCAGATCGTCCTAACCAATTCTTGAATACACTTGATTTATGCTTCACCACTACTCCTTCTAGATTATAAATACACCATTTTCCCTCCTATTGGTAACTCTGACCATAATCTTATAGCTCTTAGTTATAATGCTTTCTCTCCAACAGCTCCACCATGCCCTAAACGTACTTTCTGGCACTTTAATCGGGCTAATTGGGGGGCAATGCGCCGCTTCTTTGCTAACTATCATTGGAGTGAATCTTGCTTTGTCTCGGGGGACGCTTCTGTCTCTGCTGAAAAGGTAGGGGCCGTAATCCTTGAAGGGATGGGCAGATTCATTCCATCTTCAACTAAATCTTTTTCTCCTCAAAATCCATGGTTCGATGGCAATTGTTCTCTTGCCCTTCGGGAGAGAGACAATGCTTATCGTGAATGGAAAAACTCTCCTTCTCCTATCACTCTTGCTAATTTTCATTCAGCTCGGAATCGTTGCAGGGATGTTCTTCGACGGACTAAGCGTACTTTCATTAAAAGGAAGTGCGCTGACCTCCATGGCTCTCCTACTGATAAAAATTTCTGGCCTCTTGTCAAAAATATCTCTAACAACTTCTGTAAATCTGCCTTTCCTCCTCTTATTCGCTCTGATGGTTCTGTAGCTAATACTCCTTCTGAAAAGGCTAATCTCTTCGGCCTCCTTTTTTCATCTAATTCCACCCTGCTCGATTCTGGCATCCCTCCTCCTACTCCTTCTCCTCTCAGGTGTCCCATGCCTCTACCTGTAATTACTCATGATCGGGTGCATGGGATCCTGAAATCTATGAACGTCAGGAAGGCCAGTGGCCCGGATGGCATTCCCCCTCGTGTTCTGAGGGAGTGTGCTTCCGAGTTAGCGCCTGTCCTCGTTCAGCTCTACTCTCTATGCCTTAATACTAATACTTTTCCTCTATGCTGGAAGCGTGCGTTTGTTCAGCCGATCCCGAAAAAAGGTAGCCGCTCTGACCCTTCTAACTATCGACCTATAGCTCTCACTTGTGTTCTATCTAAAATTTTTGAAACTCTCCTCAACTCTCATTTCCTGGATCATTTGGAGTCTCATTCTCTTCTCTCTGATCACCAGTATGGCTTTCGACGCTCGAGGTCAACTGGTGACATACTACTTTCCTATCTTACTGATCTATGGTCTTCTGCCCTTAGGGACTTCGGGGAGTCTTGTGTGGTGGCGCTTGACATATCCAAGGCTTTTGACCGGGTATGGCATGCGTCACTGCTCTCCAAGCTCCCTTCCTTTGGGTTTCCTCCTTCCCTTTGCTTACTCTTGTCTAGTTTTCTCTCAGATCGTTCCATTTCGGCAGTTGTAGATGGAGCGACCTCTTCCTCCTTTTCTGTCAACTGTGGTGTTCCTCAGGGTTCTGTTTTATCTCCAACCTTATTCTTACTTTTCATTAACGATCTTCTCAACTGCACTTCTAACTCTGTTCACTCTTATGCTGATGACTCAACTCTACATTCTTCTACTCATTTCAAATCTGCTCCCTCTTTTGCTTCTAGAGTTGCTTCTCGTCTTCAACTTCGTCTTCAACTTTCCGATTCTATTCTTGCCGATCTGGATGGGATTTCCCGGTGGGGTCATAGCAACCTTGTGAAATTCAACTCTTTAAAAACTCAACTTCTTCACATCTCCCTCTCAAAAACACCTCCTAACTTTCCTATCCTCTTCGATGGTTCTCCCCCGTCTCACCTGTAAATAACATTAACATTCTTGGTCTAAACATAAACAATAAACTGTCTTGGAAACCACATATCACAATGGTTGCTAAAGCGGCCTCTAAGAAGCTGGGAGTTCTGTTCAGGTTGCGAGAATTTTTTTCTTCTGAGCAGTTACTCCAAATATATAAGGGTCTTATTCGCCCTTGTATGGAGTACTGTTCTCACATTTGGGGGGGCTCCGGCTCCTCCTCTCTTCTGGATAGGGTTGAGTCAAAAGCTAAAAGATTAATAAACTGTCCCCTACTTTCAAACTCTCTTGACCCTCTGTCTCTGCGACGTGACGTTGGCGCGCTATCTCTTTTCTATAGGTACTACAATGGCAGGTGCTCGAGGGAATTGGCCTCTCGCATTCCTCCACCGTTGCGTCGTCCTCGTTGCACAAGGGGTGCCCTGCTTTCGCACCAATTTTGTGTGGATGTAGGAAACCCCAGGCTAGCCCGTTGTGGTGCCTCCTTCTTTCCAGCCACCTCTGTTCTGTGGAACTCTCTACCATCATCTATTTTTCCTCCTGTATTTAATCTTCCACTCTTCAAGGCTTCCGTCTGTGCCCACCTGAGGGATGTGCGTTAGGTGTGTGTTTGAGTGAGTTTTTCTTCACTTTGTGTGTGCCCCCTCCTTGAAAAGGGCTCTGCCCGTGAGTGGTGGCGTTTCTGTAAAAAAATATAATATATATATATATATATATATATATATATATATATATATATATATATATATATATATATATATATATATATATATATATATATATATATATATATATATATATATATATATATATATATATATATATATATATATATATATATAGCCATAGTAGTGTATCAATCTGTAATTGATACGAAAATTTTGATAAGGGAAATCGATTCTCGGAAGAAGTAAAACTTTAAATTTAGGAGCAAAATTTCTGGGAAATTTAAAAAAAAAAGAAAAAAAAAAAAAATTAACTATATATATATATTATTAAACTCTTGAGAAATCGAGATGGCCATTTTCTTTTGAATGACTATTAAAGAGTGATGCCCACACGTGATCATCAAAACGCCTATGTATATTTCTTCAAACTTTACCAAAATTTGACCATAGGTTAAAAAATAATAAATATAGTAAAAAGCTATACCTTTGAAGGAAAAAAATTTATTTTGGTTACCAAAACCTTGTCGTTTAGTTGCGAATAATAATGATAGTGTTTTATCTATAAACATTTGCCACCATTCACTGCCCATTTCAAGATTTGGGTATGGAACTTGAAAGAAATAAAAAGTGCCCCAATTTTAAGAAATGGACATTATTATTAGTAGTAGTACTGTTATAGTGTTTAATACCATTTGAAAAGTATGTAAACGCATTAAAATCAAAAAGATTTTCAATGTTCTTTATTTTAATAGTGTTTAAAATTTTAAGTTGACTTTTTTTTTTTTTTAAATCTATATCCAATTCTTCGAATTCTTCTTCATCAGATAGTGTATGTCTCTTTTCTATAATTACTTAACTACTTGTATTGTATTACCTTATCAATTAGGTGACACATTGCTTTTATATATATATATATATATATATATATATATATATATATATATATATATATATATATATATATATATATATATATATATATATATATATATATATATATATATATATATATATATATATATATATATATATATATATATATAGTGATTATCTTTTTCAATTTTTAAATAAGGACGATATTAGTTGTCAAAACTAGGAACTTTTGTGTTGGTATCCGAGATAAAAAGTTAATTGTTTCTGTCTTACATGGATGTGAAGTAGTTAGGTTAGAAATATTATGTACAACTTTCATAGTTTATTGTTAAGCATGATTATGTATTTTGAACAAGTTGGACGTTTAGGGTGGGGAGGTGGGTGGGTGGCTTAATGATGTGCAATAATTAGTGGAACTTGTTGTTCCAATTATTATAGTTTATATTATTATTATTATTATTATTATTATTATTATTATTATTATTATTATTATTATTATGAGTTCAGGTACCCAAAATCGATTTAGTTTTGCGAGAATATTCTGCAAAAACATCATTATTATAAGTGTTCCAGACCGCGCATGTTTAGTAATGGTGACGTCGAGGAGGAACAGTGAGTGATGACTCACAAGAAAGCATTAGGTGGAGTCGTGACTATAGTGATGACTCAATAGGGTTATAATTTGGAGTCTTGCTTTTTGAAAAGACGAGAATCCAGAGACCACACAACAGGCCAGATCGATAAGGCTTCCGTTCTTTTGTCCTAATGATTATAATAACTTTAGTATTAAAACATGGGATATTTTTTTTTTTCCATTTTAGCGAAGGTTGATAGATTAGTGTTCTCTTTTAAGAGATTTAAAGATTTTAAAAATGGATTTGTATTATCATTTGTTTAACTTGTATTTAAAGTTTCATGTAAGAAGTCTTATTCTTATTTGTTTGTTTTCCATTTTTAAAGTATACAAAATGAGGATGTTATATATATATATATATATATATATATATATATATATATATATATATATATATATATATATATATATATATATATATATATATATATATATATATATAT
>SEYY01000443.1:215000-232500 GCA_009176605.1 Armadillidium nasatum | reverse complement strand
ATATTATTTATTATTATTATTCTTAAAATGATTATTATTACTATTATAAAAAAAAAAAAAAAAAAAAAAAAAAAATATGTAGGAATGTATTTAATTATTATTATTATTATTTATTGCCTTTTTAATTTGGGGCATTATAATTAATTTTTCTCATTGGCTATTATTATTCTTATTAATTATATATTATTATTATTATTATTAATGAAGCGCAGGCGTAATTTCGCCTCTTTATTTGTGATATTGCTACCCTAAAGAAATATATAAATATATATAAAAATATATATATATACATATTATAAAAAATAGGCTTAATAGAAAATGTTATTCAAATTTAAAACATAAAAAGATGATTATTACAAATATAATTTGCACAGCAAAACTGTTTTAATCTTCCCTTAATATATTTATTATTGGTAGTAGTAGTAGCAACTATTACTGTATTATAGTTGAAGAGATGGCGAGCAGAAATAGTTTAGGTAAGGAGGAAGCCTTACTTTTTATGTTTTAAATAACAATAAATTTTAATTATTTTGTGTGTGTAAAGGTTAATTTGGAGTGAAATGATCGTAAGAGAGTTAGTTATTACCTAAACTTCAACATAAAATTCGTTATTTCTTTACCGTTAGATTTGTCTTTTTATCTTAATAGAAACTAATTTTTCGTCTCCCAAATTATTTTTACAACGTTTGGTTCAAAAAGTATCCGAAGATTTTCAGAGGGATCTTAATTAATCCTTCGACTGTAATGGCTTTTAAGGAAAAAAATAGCACATAACGTTTATTTGATGATGGGAATAACAGAATATGTGGATACATCTTTTTAGAGTAAAAATTTGAGTAATAAGATTTTAATATATATATATATATATATATATATATATATATATATATATATATATATATATATATATATATATATATATATATATATATATATATATATATATATATATATATATATATATATATATATATATATATATATATATATATATATATATATATATATATATATATATATATATAGGCACAAGCTCAAATGGAGGAATGTTTTCTAAAAAAAAAAATGGAAAATACCCCATATCTTAGAAATGGAAAAGTAGTCGACAATATCATCATCACTCACGGGTCGGGGGTACGGGGGGCAGAGCCCCCGTAGATATACCCTGGGTATAATACCCAGTTTAAGTTTTTTAGCCCAAAAAATGGCTTAAAAAACAGTTTTTTTGAACATCTTACTTTGAACCCCAGTAAAAATTTTGTGGATCCTCAAACTGCACCTTACACTCAAAATATAGGGGCTACATGGAGTTTACTTAAATATAAAAATTAAAAATATATATATATATATATATATATTATATTTTTTATTTTTTTTCCAGAAAACATTCCTCCATTTGAGCTTGAACCTATATATATATATATATATATATATATATATATATATATATATATATATATATATATATATATATATATATATATATATATATATATATATATATATATATATATATATATATATATATATATATATATATATATATATATATATATATATATATATATATATATATATATATATATATATATATATATATATATATATATATATATATATATATATATATATATATATATATATATATATATATATATATATATATATATATATATATATATATATATATATATATATATATATATATATATATATATATATATATATATATATATATATATATATATATATATATATATATATATATATATATATATATATATATATATATATATATATATATATATATATATATATATATATATATATATATATATATATATATATATATATATATATAGTATATATCTGGAAAAATTTTGGCGCTATGGAAAATGAATGGTTGCAAATATTAAATATAAATCTGTAATTTAAACTGAAAAAGTATTACATAGCTTTCAGCATTAATTTTGAGTGACTTATTACTGTGTTACTTGATATCAATGCACCCACAAAATTATAAAGATAAACGGAAAAAAATTATCCTAACCATAGAAATTTCTCGCTTTAGTGGCATCCTGGCTTATCTGGCAACCTTGACAATGAGCTGTTGAATCGAACAGACTAGAGAGGCGTAAAAGAAACCAGCTAGTCTAGGATTGTGACTGCGCCTAACAACATATCATAGAAAAGAAAGTGGTAAATTATTAAAGCAGGATTTCTACTAAAGAAATAAAACCGACATGTAACTTATTTATTAAAAGCCTCTCGAAAAACTTGACTCTGTATCTGGATCATCGTAAGTGAAGCAATTTAAACTGGAAGAACTTTTATAACTACATACAAAAAGGTGAGATCTAATATTACTAGTTAATTTAACTCTTGAACCTTGTAGACGTTAATAACCTGGCTTTTGATCCCTTGCAATTAATAAACCATTATTATTATTATTTTAGTGTGAACGTAGGAGTAATTGGTCTATTTTCCTCAGTTTCGAGTTTTTCGGTGTGAAAACAAGTGGCATTCACTTGGTTTTATAACACTTAACCATTTGTCAAGTAAAGTTTTTGAAATACCCTCATTGTCCTATGCCAGTTAATATGCTAAAAATACCGAATCTAGTGTATTGTCTACATTGTGATGCTATTATTATTATTTGGAATCCGATTAGTGATTTTAAACATTTGAAGGTTTGAGGTTTAGAATGAATGCAAAGTTTTGAACAAATTTCTGCACTTCAGAATTATTTTTCTTAAATGCAAGTTTTCCCAACCGTCTTTATCTTTTATAATGAACAATTTATGTGAAACAAACATATTTCTAGATATCTACTTTAAACATCAATATTATTTCCGTTATACAGATTTCCCTGGTAATACTTTAGTGTAGGGGACTCGAATTTTTTTTTTTTTTTTACTCAGCCTAACAACGAAAACGAAATGATCCGATTTATTTTTTTTATGGTTAATCAGCGAACGACAAATGATTATATAAGAAAATAAAAATAAAAATAAAAACATTTTAATTAAAAAATTTTTTTTTAAAACTAATGAAAATTATTTTTATTCAATGTGACATCACAAGAACTTTTAATACGGCACAACGCCCACAATGACGTAGTCCTATAAAGGTTGTCAGTGCTTTCATGTTAATGGGTTGCCATTATATTTTTTTTTTACTTCCCCATCAAAAAAATTTTTTGGGCAACGTATTAATATATATATATATATATATATATATATATATATATATATATATATATATATATATATATATATATATATATATATATATATATATATATATATATATATATATATATATATATATATATATATATATATATATATATATATATATATATATATATATATATAATATATATATATATATATATATATATATATATATATATATATATATATATATATATATATATATATATAGGCCAAATTGCACAAGAGTGGCCATTCATAACTCAAAAACTACTAAGCCTACACTAAAAAGAATTATATTTTTGGAATCCTTGTCGAATTTACAGTAAGAAAATTTAAAAAAAAAAAAGCAAAAATTTTTGAATAATTACGTAAATTTTAGTTATTTAATACTAAATTTAATACTAAATAATCAAAAACTACTAACCCTGCACTAAAAATCGTCTTCAGGAAAAGTAGTCGACAATATCATCATCACTCACGGGTCGGGGGGTACGGGGGGCAGAGCCCCCCGTAGACATAGGCTTCGTTTTTTAAATATTTAAGTGCTTAAAACTGCAACATCCATTTTTTAAACATAAATAACTAAAATGTACGTAATTATTATATATATAATTTTTGCTTTTTTTTTCTTATTTTCTTACTGTAAATTCGACAAGGATTCCAAAAATATAATCCTTTTTAGTGTAGGCTTAGTAGTTTTTGAGTTATGAATGGCCACTCTTGTGCAATCTGACCATATATATATATATATATATATATATATATATATATATATATATATATATATATATATATATATATATATATATATATATATATATATATATATATATATATATATATATATATATATATATATATATATATATATATATATATATATATATATATATATATATATATATATATATATATATATATAGGTAAAGGTGCAGATTGTTTCTGAGTATCGATTTTTAGAAAATATCGATATTCGAAAATATCGAAGCTGCCGTAAAAGAGGCCTAACCTATACAAGAACGTTGCCGCGAGATACAGGCCTACGGTCCTATTAAACCACACATATTATTATTACTTACTTTTCTAGCGTACTTAGTTCGACTTATCATAACCTGAACTACCGAAGTTGCCGTAAAAGAGGCCTAACCTATACAAGAGCATTGCCGCGACATACAGCTACCTTAATGTTAAGGATATCGATTAAAATAAAATATCGATATAAAAAATATCGAAACAAAACAATCTACACCTAAGCCTATATATATATATATATATATATATATATATATATATATATATATATATATATATATATATATATATATATATATATATATATATGGTAAAGGTGTAGATTGTTTCTGACTTTCGATTGTCAGAAAACATCGATAATCGAAAATATCGAAGAGGCCTAACCTAAACAAGAACGTTGTTGAGAATTAGAGGCTATTACAGCAGACATACACACAATTATTATTACTTATTTTTGTAGCAGAACCTAATTCGACTTATCATAACCTGAACTACCGAAGTTGCCGTAAAAGAGGCCTAACCTACACAAGAACGTTGGCACGACATACTAGCCTAGGACCGTAAAGAAATTATAGATATAAAAAAAAATTATAGGTATAAAAGTATCGATTAAAATAAAATATCGACATAAAAAATATCGATATAAAAAATATCGAAAGTCAGAAACAATCTACACCTAAGCCTATATATATATATATATATATATATATATATATATATATATATATAATATATATATATATATATATATATATATATATATATATATATATATATATATATATATATATATGGCTTAGGTGTAGATTGTTTCTGTTTCGATATTTTTTATATCGATATTTTATTTTAATCGATATCCTTAACATTTTTTACAGAAATTTTAGTTTAAGTTTCACTGAGATTGTGATAGGTAGCTGTATGTCGCGGCAACGTTCTTGTATAGATTAGGCCTCTTTTACGGCAACTTCGGTAGTTCAGGTTATGATAAGTCGAACTAAGTACCTAGAAAAGTAAGTAATAATAATTGTGTGTATGTGTGGTTTAACAGGGCCGTAGGCCTGTATCTCGCGGCAACGTTCTTGTATAGGTTAGGCCTCTTTTACGGCAGCTTCGATATTTTCGAATATCGATATTTTCTAAAAATCGAAACTCAGAAACAATCTACACCTTTACCTATATATAGATAGATAAATTAAAATTTTATTAGCACCACTCACGGGTTGGGGGCACGGTGGGCAGAGCCCCCCGTAGACAAATGATCGTGTGCCATGCATTTACAATTTCATTGCTGTACTGCAATAATGCATATTATAATACAAGTTGCAAATGCATGGCACACGAACATTTGTCTACGGGGGGCTCCGCCCCCGTACCACCCGACCCGTGAGTGGCGGTTTTAAAATTTTCACTTACATTCCTCTCTCTCTCTCTCTCTCTCTCTCTCTCTCTCTCTCTCTCTCTCTCTCTCTCTCTCTCTCTCTCTCTCTCTCTCTCTCTCTCTCTCTCTCTCTCTCTCTCTCTCTCTCTCTCTCTCTCTCTCTCTCTCTCTCTCTCTCTCTCTCTCTCTCTCTCTCTCTCTCTCTCTCTCTCTCTCTCTCTCTCTCTCTCTCTCTCTATATCTATATATATATATATATATATATATATATATATATATATATATATATATATATATATATATATATATATATATATATATATATATATATATATATATATATATATATATATATATATATATATATATATATATATATATATATATATATATATATATATATATATATATATATATATATATATATATATATATATATATATATATATATATATATATATATATATATATATATACAATTATTATATATTATTTCCATTTTTAGCTTCAACTTATTTTACAATATAGCAACCTCGTCAAAATATTCAAAGGAGAGTTTTAGAATTTTGACAGACGATATTCTTACGTCATAATTATTCTTATTGTTTATTTTATTTTATTTTTATTCGTTTTTTTTTTTTTTTTTATTACAAAATAATTTGGCGTTCGTCGATTAACCAAAAAAACAAACAAACATATCATTTCCTTTACGTAGTTACGCTGAGAAGAAAAAAAAAAAAACTGGCCCTCCCTTCACTAAGATTTTACCACTTTCCTTAATGATATGACAATTTCCTCTGGTCAAATGATGAAATCAGAATTAAGTATTGAAAGTAAATTAACTATCTTATTTCGTTCATTAGGAGAGGATTCTCATTATACAATTAAATAGTACTTAACGGTAGTACTTAGGTTCAGCTGAGTATTTTATTTATTTTTTAATATACGTACTGAAACTACAATGACGAAATCGAAATTAGGTAAAATTTTGATTTTAAACAAAAACTTAAAATTTCAATACGAAAAAAAAGACGAACGTATGACAGTCTTACAACATATCTTCCGATCACAATATAAATTCATATAACACGGATTATATTTTTACTATTTTCCGACGAAAGAAGTATTGTCCTTTGGCCTTTTTTTTTTTTTTTTTTTTGTCGGCAATAACTCACTACCAGGTTGCTGCATCCGATTCAACGTAAATTACAAGAAATTTGATAGCATAATCATTTGCGATATATTAACATGTATTTATTTATAACAAGCTAATTATTCTGCGCATGACCTTCAGCACAACATACTTTCTTGGAATTTTTCCTTTCTTCCATGAAGCCTATTGGGTATTTTTATAATGTAGAGATATAGGCAAATAGGTATTCTATAGATTTGTAAGTGTAAACTCTTATCTTCATTCCTTAGTATTTTTGTCGTTGAAAATCTAAAGATTGATGATATAATCGGTTTTCTTTACACAAATGACATATCACATCCGTTTGTCTTTCATTTTTAATCGGAAACCAATCCTTTACATTACATAATGGTGTCTCTTCAATTTAGGAAGTTACAAATTTCTTTATATTAAAAAAAAAATTTAAATTATTGCTCTTAGCGATTCCTTGCTTAATTAATTGTTACTCCATAAGGTGCCAGTTTAGTAATTATGACATGTCGAAATTTGTTTAGTTCAGTCAAGGACAAGTACATACTAGCATATTAGCCTCTTTTTTCAAGCAATATTTGCACTATACCCTAGGGAAATAGGCCCAGATGAAATAAATGAATGGATATATGTATAAATGAATATATTTCTATGGAAGCACATCGTACTAATATTTCTTATTTTTTTTTTTTGGTATATTGCTTGATCTATTTTTTAATGTATCCATAGGATAACTTTTTCAGTAGTTACCGAATCCTTTAAATTTCTGGGCTAAATCTAGTTCTCTAAAGGATAATTATAATTTTTTAGAGTTATCATCTTACATTGTCTAGCTGGCACCAAAAAGGTCGATAAACTAAACGTTTTTATTTTTGTGTCCCTTTCAAGAGTGTATAAATATTTTGATGATATAATATAAAGAAAATTTTCCAACGTTTCATGGAGCATAACCAAAGCAAAAATGCCTCGGATTAAATTAAATTAAATTAATTTTTAAGGCAATAAAACAATAAATATAAATAAATTTAAGGCAATAAATATCCTATGACTAGAATATTAAAAATTCAGCAAATACTTAGAGAATTTTTAATATTCCAAGACCATCTTCCTTCCTGTGAGAACGGTCTTCAAAAAGAGATCTTCACAAACGAATTGATCAAATTTTCTATTTTTATAATAATTTACCATTCAGGTAACAAATTTGTCATCGACCTAATTTAATATACTAAAAATATTAAATATAAAATGAAGGACAGTGAAACAACAAAATAAAGAACAGAGTTCAAATAATCTATTTACATGATGAATACACATGAAATTATCATCATTAAGAATAGTTCTTAACAAACCAATTACTTATTTTTAAAACAAATATACAGTGGAATAAATAATAATGATAATAATAATAATAAGTCAACAAACCGTCAACGAAACACTACTACTACTACATTCTTTTCAACATTAAAACTTTTTTTTTTTTTAAAATTCTTTAAAAAAAAAAAAAAAAAAAAAAAAAAAAAAAAAAAAAAAAAAAAAAAAAAAATATATATATATATATATATATATATATATATATATATATATATATATAATATATATATATATATATATATATATATATATATATATATATATATATATATATATATATATATATATATATATATATATATATATATATATATATATATATATATATATATATATATATATATATATATATATATATATATATATATATATATATATATATATATATATATATATATATATATATATGTATATATATATGTATATATATATGTATATATATATATATATATATATATATATATATATATATATATATATATATTATATATTATATATATATATATATATATATATATATATATATATATATATATATATATATATATATATATATATATATATATATATATATATATAAACCATTTTTTTTTCCTTTTAACAGATGGTGAAGATAAATTTAAAACTTATATGCAACTATCACCACCTTGAGTTCTAATAATAATGATAATAAAGTACTATTATTTTCCAATTAAGAGTCTGGTTCGGGTGGCTACATAGTCGCTTATATATATATATATATATATATATATATATATATATATATATATATATATATATATATATATATATATATATATATATATATATATATATATATATATATATATATATATATATATATATATATATATATATATATGTCAGTGGGTGGGTGGGTCACGCTCCTATAAGTTTGTATAGAGTACCAGTGTTTAGCAATGAAAAATTTTATATATTTTAAAAACACTGAAAAATGTCACTTACATTAATAAAAGATTTAATTTTTATTTAAAAAAAGATATCCTCAAAAATATGAATTAACAATACAAATAATAACCCAATAGTAATAATTTACAGAGAAAAATTATGATTAAAAAAAAAAAAAAATATGGCAGTGTTTTTAAACATTTAAGATAATTTTAATTTTAACTTATCACTACAAATCTTCAAGAAAATAATATATTACATTTTAAAATATAAAGTTACAAACGGCAATGTTCATAAAAATAATAATAATTAATTATTATTATTATTATTTTGCAAGCCTATAAATTCATTATCAGTTTATTAATATTTTTTAATTAAATTATTTATGATAATGTGGCATGTAAAAATTTTTACATAAAAATATAGTTTTTGATTTAAAATATAATTAATAATAATAATAATAATTAATGCTTTGGACAAACTATGTACATTTACTCATCCTTATGTATTAAAAAAAAAAAAATATATATATATATATATATATAAAATTTCTCTTTACAAGGCAATACAACTGTTTTAAAGCATAGATAAATAATAGGCATTCAATCTTCTCCAAAAAACTGATCATCTCCGCTTTCACAAGCCAAAAAAGTTTAAATGCGTTAATTGGTAGTCTACAATCAGTCGTTGGACTTTAAATGTTGGGTGATAAGAGTGTAAAAAAATACCAAGCCATTATGATACAATGGGTTTTGTAGTGATATTGTTTACGTTATATCGTCTACAATTCTGTTGTGGGGACTTTTCGGTAATTTAAGAATAAGAAACGGGAACTTTTCAATTCCAAGTAATCAAATTGTTAGATTTGTAAAATTAAAATGAATGACACTACAAGCTTCCACAGGTCTATCTAATAAAAAGACGTTTATAAATACATTTAAGACTAAAAAAAAAAAATGAAAAAATAAATATAAATAGCTACTATCAACTATCACATGCAAATTTGAATTATTACGACTTTTATCTTTCAAAACTGATAAAAAAAAAATTTATAATATATTCTGCAACACTGAGCAAAGCTGCAGCCATTAGGGAGAGGGGGAGGATTTTCGGTTTGTGATTTTCCTATAAACTAAAAAAAAATATATGTATATAAAAATATCAACATTATAAAAAATAGCACTAACACTTTCCTTCAAAGAACTAAAACCCTCAGATGCCCAAAAAATAAAAATTAGGCAGCGACCTACAAAGGAAGCCATTCATGTATGAGAAAAAAAAAATGTCCTGTCAGGGGGAATATATATATATATATAAATATAAAAGTATTAGCGTCAAAAATAACTTTTATATTACGTGTGCGTCCCATAACAAAGCCAAAAATAAGAAATTACAATATGCGGGAATTGCGTTTTGACTAAAGAAATAAAAGATGAGGAAAATGATACAAAACTAAAGGGAATGAAAATTTACGGACAACTTCGTCATTAAAATGAATTAATTAATTGGTTCATTTAGATTAACTGACAACCACAAATAAGCAATATATTATCTTCGAATTCAATTATTCTTAACTTACTTATTATGTCTCTTACGAAGCAAATAATGTCATTGTGATTGTTCAAGTGCCATTAACAGTTCTGAACCTTGAAGTAACGATGGGTCTGGAGCCGGTGCGTTAACTTCACAATCAAATGAAGTAAGACTGAACAAAGTTGGAATAGGTGACATTGAAGATTCAACCATCAACAATGGTTTGTTGTCTTCTTTAGTTACGTCGGAAATGGGTGTTGATGGAGTTACGGGTGAATAAGATTCCGGAGGCGTCGGTGGCATAGATTCAGTTACTGGCACGGTTCTGTATGTGTTTCTAAATGCACCGGCGCGGTCCAATAAATCAGAAAGTTGTTGTCTGGTAAGTTCTATCTTTCCATCTTTGTTCACTGGAAGATTACTGATTGAGTGAAGTGGAGAGTCGGGGTCAGTATCACTCTGCAATTAAAACGAGCGAAATTTAATTAATTCGAAATTATACAACATGATACATATAAATTAATCAACGCCTATTGATATTCGTCCGCTACTTTAATATTACTAACCTTAATTTGTCTATTTAAAACAACATAAAAGCAAGGGTCCCTAATTCAATTTTACATTAATGTTAAAATAAAAGTCTGCAATTTTTACTCCCTATTTTAATAACAAAGATATGATTAATTTCCATTCTCTCCTCATAGCACAATCATTTAAAACGTCTTTTTTTTATTATATACCATTAATATCAATAGACATCGTCATTTTTATAAAAAAAAAAAAATAGGATGTTTTGAGCTATTTATAAATTTTCTATCCTGTTTTGCAATACATTAATTAAACATTTATTTTTAAACTAATATTTTGATTCTCATTCTTGCACTACATAGATCAACGAGAAACATACAATAGCGACATAACCACTTTCTAGCATAAATTCAAAGGCAATCTTACTTGAGTCAAGAATTGCACTCCTCATTTAATTGAGTTAACCAACGATGTTTCCCATATTTCCTATGTCTCTAATTACTTAATTCTTTGGAATAACTCTCATCTATATACGTAAAGAAACTAATTTTTCCCTCATCCAAATATTAAGTTCACTTTTCATTTCCGTATCACTTATCTTTGCATAATTTTAAACAAACAACCAGACACTATAATAATAATAATAATAATAATAAATTCTGAGAGAAAGACTAGAATAAAAATCTCAAAACAAGAGTAACGCTAGACATGCGATAATCACAACCAAAATACAGGGACTGCATGGAGTGCAAAAAAAAAAATTTTTTTTTTTTTAAAGAAATCAACGATCGAATGTAAAGATCACCTTTATCACAGTGGGAACAAAAGAAAATAATTAGAAAATTTTCAAAAAAAAACATGCAAATTGAAAAAAAAATAAAAAATGGAATAAGAAAAACATTTCCTTTAAAAAAAAAGGTATTCTACAAGATTATTGGACTTAAAGGTTAAATTTTTAAAGGTTTAACGGAGGTAATATAACTTATTAACCAAACAAAAGGATTCTAGCTAATAAAAAAAAATATTCAACTACAGCTACAGAAGAAGAAGTAGGTGCAGCCCCTGTACCTTGTCCCCTCCGAAGTTTTGGGTGGTGTCTTCAAGCGCCCCAGATAAATTTGACATTACAACCGCATATCCAGCCCTATCGTCTCTACCACTAACGAGCAAATTCCGTAAAACGGAATGTGTGCTCTGGGTGTGAGACTGAGATGAACCAGTTGAACCAGAAGAAACGGAAGATTTTTTGTTTCGCCCACCCTCTTGACCAGGAGAGTTGGATGTCTGAGATACAACCCTTCCCCCTACACGAATAGGCTCCTTGCTCACCAATAATTGCTGCATTAGAGGAGCGTGAGGTGTCGGTAACTCTGACTTTCCGTGATTCACTTATAGAATAACTTGTAGCAGACTGTTCTTTTCTTTGACTCAGTGACGCAGATGACGATGAGACAAACCCAGATTTCCATTTCTTCGCCGAACTTAAAACGTTGGGAGAATGAGGTCGCTTCGATCCAGTCTTGATAAATACAATTGACGTTGGAGTTGATGTGGAACACTGAAGTGGCGGCGGGGGATCTACAGGTTCCTTTACTGGAGAAGGAGGAGGAGCTTCCAAAAGGTAGCGGAGCTCTTGCAAGTTATCTTTCTCTTCCCCTAAAAAAAAAAAAAAAAATACAGGTTGTTTTAAAGTAGAAAAAGCAAATCTATAATGTAACAAATAATGAGTGTTAATTAAATGATGTAGTATAAGCAAATATATTTTACCTTTAATGTAAAACTGTCCAGGTAAAACTTGATTCGGATCTACAAAGTTTCCACCAGTATCACTGCCATTCTTACTTTGCTGAAATGGATGATTTGGGGAAAGAGAGTCTCTAAGACTGCCAGAAGAACCACTCAGAAAGTCATCCCCTTTCTGCTTATCTGAGAGAAGCATGAAATTGTCTTTCTTCGTATGGCTGCTGTCTATTTCATCATTTGAGCCATTTTTAGAACTAGTATTAAGGCCAAAGAGATCATCTTGGTCGAAGATCAATACTTCGTCAATAGGAGGAATGTAAGGAGCTCTTAATTCAAGATCTTCCTCTAACTACGAAATTTAAAAAATTAATGTAAAAATATTAATTACTAGTACTTGAGTAATTTTACTTTATTTGAAATATATGATAAAACCTTTATAGGTACAAAGACATACAAAACAGATATTCCACATATTTTTTGTTTACTTAGAATTATACTATTATCATGCAATTTGTCAATGTTTTTTTTGTTTTGTTTTCATTTACTACGAAGAAGCAAAAAAAACTGGTTTACAAAAAGAAAATTTTTTAAATAAATGCAAAAGTTCCAATGCTATGAAACAATGCAATGCATGGAAGCCTCACCTTGTGCTATTTTAAACTTACCTTTAAATCGAAATTATTGAAAAGATCCATGTTCGAGCCAGGGGAATTATCAACTTCAAATTCAGCGAAAAGTTTCGTGGTGGCCGGCGTTGGTCTAGGATCACTCGGAAGGATCTACAAGGAGAAAAACGTTTCGAAAAAATTTAATGCAAATACCTGAACACATATTGACTAAGACTCCTAAAAAAATAACTGTCGATGTAGACAGTTTTTTTTTAAACATACCTAATCTCTTTGTTACCAAGACCCCTGGAATATTTTAATTAACTAATCTAATGTCAAAATAATTATTGTAAACAGAAGTCTTTTGAGAATTTGTACTTTATTTATTTATTTTCCTTCAAATTCCGCAATCAATCACCTCTACAGTATGTATGGAGTAAAACATATAAAACCTATTGGCTTTACACCGAGATTTAAACCTAAGACCACATTAAGAGGGCAAAACTAAATATTTGAAGAATAATTTATTAAAATCATCTAATTCCCTCTTCTCCCATAAACACAGTTATTATTCGGAAAAGAGAAGAAAAAAAAAAAAGATGTGAGCAACATATTAAACTTTATTCGTCTGTTACCTTCTTAACCATGAATTTTAATCATCAAAATTTAATTATATACACAATTGTGGCCAGCATCGAAATAATGAAACGACAAGATAATGAACAGCGTCGTAGGGCATTCCACCGAAGAATATATATAGTATCCTAACAAGTCACGGTAAGGATTGCTTCAATAACATGTAAATAAATTTGCTGGATCAAAATTACTAAGAAGAATAGAATAGTGTGATATTTCAACAACAACAACAACAAAAAAAAAAGATATTCTTTATAGAAAATGAGAAACAATAAATGTATGACATTTAAATGTACAGGAAAAAAATAAATAAAATATTTACTTACGTGTCTGTGCTTTTCAGGAGTGGGCGGTGACGCTGTCTGACTCAAAAGAGGCGAGAACGGTGAATCGGGAGTATCAAACCCAAACCTCGATACAGGAGACAAAACTGATCCCTGAGGGCTTGATAACCTTTGATCTAAGGACTTTTTGATATTCACTAATGGAAAAGAAGTGTTAAAAAGTTACTTAACAGTTACTCAGAAAAAAATACATTTAATCCACAAAAAAATTTTATCAGCTAGTTAAAGATTTTGCATATTTATATTCTTAGCGTTAGAATACAATTTCAAATACTGCATAACATAATAAGTTTCAATATTGATATACAGTTTTCTGCTATCAATCTGCAAGCAGCTTTTCCCTATATTTGGAGGGAATAAGAACAATACTACATCATCGGTGTTGCACACCCTACGTGCAAGTTGTTCCAGATCAGTATTAATGGTGAATAATGAGGCAGAAATATAAGTGGGTATTGTAATCCGAAAGTTACATTTGATTTTTCGAACCTTGTAATTTATTTATTTATTTAAAAAAAAAAAAAAAATTCATTTAAGGAATTCCTTATACAGATTCAGTGTAACCATCATTTTAATAACATTACAGAAGAACAAAAATATTAATTAATAAGGCCCTTTGACAAACATGCTAACACATGTTTGAAAATTAAAATACGAGAAAGGCGTACAAGATCATCAAAAATAATTTCATTCGGCACATAACCTTCATTCAAATAGAAATTAAAATTTACTGCAAAAAAACTCGGTTCAAACATTAAGTACATTGCAATATTTTTTTAATTTTGAGAAATTTTTTTAGATAAATATAATTAAATAAATACACACTTTTTTTTTACGCTATTCAAGTTAATATTTATTAATACCATAATGATTTTAAATGAGATAAGGAAGATCCAATTCTTGAATGTACTAAAAAAAAATAACACGTGAAACTCAATATCAAGCAAATGAAATTAAAAATATGAAAACATTTATTCCTTTACAACGGGACAAAAAAAATATTTATTATATATAAAAAACTTAAAAGTAGTCAAATTAAAAATTAAATTAATATCCTAATTCTTTGCATAATTTTCTAGATGCTTTCAGCTCCAAGATGCTTTTCAGTTTATCTCATACAAAAAAAAAAAAAAAAATTTCTAGAAATTGAATGTTTGTAATTTTTAACTTTCATCAGCTACCAACTGGAAGGATATTTTTACCATCAAACATATGACTATGAAAGTCTCTCTATTGTCTTAGGTACATGATGTGTATAATCTAACTCGCAATTACTGAATAAATTAACAGACACGAAACTAAAATGAATAATCTTTCAGTAATAAAAAATTCAAAATTATTGATGTAAATAAATTGAAAAATGTTTTTTAACTTCAAAAATGTTACTTCTTGAATTATAAATGTTTTGCTTTATCAAGATATTGAAACATTAATGGCAATTTGGCAAGAGAAAATATATCAGCATTCGGATTAGTCAAAAAATATAAATACAACAGAGGTAACTGAAGAACTTTTAAGATCTTTCATTTGGTGACGTCGAGGATCTAATTACGGAAAACGCAGAAAGCCGTTTTTTTATTACTTTCCAGAACTTGATTCATAAATTTTCATTAGAGTCATGAATTCTATCAACAGTGAAATTTTTAACATGCCAGAAGAACCTAAAGCATTGGCAGAGGTGCTTCTAAGATTTCTTCAGAACAAGGCAGATTGTGGACGAATAGAGAAGGGCTTAAAATATCATTCTTATTTATATTACTGTATAAAGTTAAAAATGCTGTATTAAAGCAGTTTATAGAAATTTTTATTTATTAAAGTTTTCATGGATTTCAAAATATATATTAAAGAAAAGGAAGAAAACAAGCCCTATGAAACCCATTGGGATAAAAAAAAAAAGGAGAAAAAGAACTACTACTCCTATTTACCTATTTTGGTCCCGAGGAAACTGAAGATTGCCTTGAATGAGCGCTTCAGACACAGACTTGGTTTGAAATGTTTTTGCTGGTATTTCACAGAGTCGAGTTGACAACTGGTATGAATGGTTTTGAGTATTCTCAACAGTCGAAGATGTCAGAAAGGGTTCGGACAATATTTTCTCTAGGGAATCTTCGTTGTTGCTTATAATGGAATAACCCTGGCGACTACTGTCTAAATCATCATCATCATAAACTGGCAAGAAAATGGGAACTTCCAATGGGACACAATCTTCTCCAACAGATGGAGCCAAATGTGTAAGATCTTCGGGTTCGTCTTTCAGAACTGCTCAAAAGAGTAAATAATAAATTAAAATATATAACAATAAATTAAAATATATAACATAATATATAATATCACAACAAGGATTTTTTGTAACTTAACTTGTAACATGTGAATCATTATCTGCAAAGGTAAGGTAGCCTTCATTCATATCTTCAGTACGGTCCCTCAATAAGCTGCAGGTTGCGGCAACCGGAGCAGGTTTGCTTGAAGAAGAGCAACTTGAAGATGAAACAAATGTATCTTCAACTTGAACTTGTTCCTCACAAGGTAATATTATAGAAGGCCCAATGAACGATGATTCACATAGGTTCGATTTAAGCAATTCCTGTTGCTGCTCGCATCGCTGTGATTGGCTCTGTTCTTCATTCGATTCTACGGCAATAGTTTTGAAAGTCTTAAGCTGACATTCAGAAAAGATAATTTCCCGATTCTCAATTTCACTGCAAAAGATAATAATAATAATAATAATAATAATAATAATAATAATAATAATAATAATAATAATAATAATAATAATAACTCAATGGATAATGACTAAAAATATTTTATAAAATACCTGATAACGAAATTTAGGCAAACAACATATTGCGGCCTATTATCCCGGTGCCCAGAAATAAGTGTTGCCTGAGTAATGACCCATACATAACCACCACCGTGGGCCAAGAATCTATATTTACTGGTTTCAACTTGTCCTTTTGAACGAACTGGAAAAAAATTAATATATATATATATATATATATATATATATATATATATATATATATATATATATATATATA
>SEYY01000443.1:205000-210000 GCA_009176605.1 Armadillidium nasatum | reverse complement strand
AAGTGATCAGAAATTTAAGATGATAGATGGATGACGTCAAAGTGTTATGGCTGTTATGGCGAACGTGTGTGTGTATGCACGTGTGGCGTGCGTGTGAGTAGAAAAAGAGCTCTTATACGCTCTTACATGAATCAGTGTGTTAGCCTCAAAAATAACGATAAAATTTTAATAAATAAAATTGTTTTACAAAAGATTTTACAATTTTTAAGATATAAAATAATTTTTTTATTGAAAGGTCTGAAAATCAATTTTAAAGTTATATCTTAAAACTAATACAGAGATTATAATATGAAATAGGAATGAAAGTTATAGCTTGAAAGAAATATAGAAAACTGTAATGTGTAATTTAAAATAATTTTTAAAAAATCATCGCTTGAAAAGAAACATAGAAAAATGTAATATAGAATAAAGCTAAAAATAGTTTGAAGAAAACGGAATGAATATCCAAGAACGAGTGTATTGCATCATGTGATTTTTAAAACAGCCATGAAATGAAAATATATGATGTATTATGATGTCTTCACTCGTATAAAAAACAAATTAAGGTAATGATTTATTATGTAATAAGAATTTTTATTTATAAATACATTGTCTATACATTAAGTATAGTTATAGAACGACATTGTGGAAATTAAACATTTGGGTCAGATATAATAAACACGTGGTTATACGGTAAATATAAATGAGGCTGACCAAACCCATGAAATATCAGGAAATGTTGGATTACGTAGTGATCAGTCACGTGGTTATGACTTCATAGACACATGGTCTCCTTTAGAACTTTGGCTACAGCGGGTTAAAGTAAATAAATATATAAATGTAGTGAGTCAAAAACAGGAAATATCAGGAATTGATTGGATAAGATACAAACCACATGGCTATGACGTCATACACACGATTATTTTGTTTGCTTTCAGTAAATATAAAGGCATGTTAAATATTTAAAAAAATAATTCCAATGACAACACCTAGTTAAGAAACAAAATAATTTTATGATTTGTAATTCAAGTCAGAACTTGAAAGCAATATGCTCAAAGAAAAGGTATGACGTCACAAAAATTTATGGTCTTCACGTCACAAGCGTAAAATCATGATTATAATAACTCTAATACAAAGTAAGGTATTAGTAAATATAGTGTTTCCTGCATTCACTAAAAATTGGATAACTGCTAATATTCAGAAATGTCTTTAAAAATTGTAATTTAAATACTGTAAATATGTAATGTGAAAGCATGATTTTATATATATCATCATGAGATATGAGGAATATGAAGTTATAGTGTGAAATCACAAGTACAAATCAAGTTCAAATACTCTGAGTATACGAATATAATTTGATATGAGAAAAAATATACATGATAATTTATTATTTAGGTATGGTTACACATTCGTATCATTGCCTGTTTCGAAATTTCTCACGAGGGGTGTATACACTTCTGTATAAATAATTTTAAGTTGCAAATATATAATACGGGGAAATGCGATGCTATCCATGATGAAAATAGTTGATGATTTAGACCTTGGTATGTATCGGTGAGTACGTCACATGATGATGTCATAACAAAAAAAATGGATGCGGTGAAGAGGGTATGTTTAAAATTTCGAGAATGAGTCATAAACAGGCAACATCAGGACCTGAGTATTTGCTGGCTACGAAACAAATATCATCCATGTGGTTGACATCCAAAAACGTTTATTTTCTACGCATTTCCTAGATAATGCTTAGATGTGTTAAATATTGGAAATGAAGGAGTATCTGGCATCTCTATATTATATATATGTTTATTAAATATATAAGAGACTAGCGAGGGAACTCAGTGTTGCGTACATTTATTTTAAGTGTTTAAATGACTGCCTGATAATTCAAAGTGGCAAGTATTAAATATAAAAGTAGTTTATGGCATCTCATCCCTCAAAATATGATACATATCTGTGAAATAATAAAAATTACCGGACACATCTTTGTCGTATATATTTTATTTATATCATGAGTGTGAGTGTGTAAATGTGTATGAGGTTGTACGTAAATGTTCGCATGTATTGCGTTAAAGAAAAGAAAATATGAATACAAAGGAAAAAAAAGTATTATTTCAGTTATAACTATGTGAAGAAGGTTGTTAGTTTAGAATATATTGTGTGTGCGAGTGTGTACATGTGTACGGAGAATTCTTTTCCGCATTACATGATTCAGTGTTTTAGCCCCATAAATAACGAAAAAAAATTATTTTGATTTACAAAAATATTTATATTTTTTTTAAGAGATACAAAATAATTTATTATTGAAAGGCATGAAAATAAATTTTTAAAGTTATAACTCGAAAGAAATAAAGAAAATGTAATGAGTAATAAGTTTTAAAAAGTTACAGTTTGAAAGAAATATTGAAAATGATGATATGAAATAAGTTTTAAAATAAGTTACAGCTCGAAGAAAACAGGCTGAATATCCAAGAATATGTGTAAGATATCATTTTGCTATTAAAGAAATAGTCATGAGATGGAAATTATATGATGTAATATTCAAGTACTGATGCCTTCACATATATAAAATCATATTAAAGTAATGGTTTATAATGTAATAAGAATTTTTATTTATAAATACAATAAGTACTGTTATAGAATGACGTTGTAGATATGAAGTGAATTAATACTACAAACACGTGAGTTATAGGTCACCTGAGATGAGTCATATACATGAAATATCAGGTACTGAAGGGATACGATACAATTATCAGTCACGTGATGTTATAGACAATGCCCCATTTGGGTGTAGTGAGTTAAAGTAAATAATAGAATATAAATTTGGTGAGTCATAAACAGGAACTGGATATTGGAGGAAACCACGTGGTCAAGATAAAATCTACGGAGATGAAAACCACGTGAACAGAGATCGAATATGCGGAAACCAAATGTTTCTGTTGTATTAACTTATGTCAAATTTAGGAAAAAAATAGTCCCAATTCCGTCACTTAGTTTAAGGAATAAATATTTCCATGAATTGTAATTCGTGTCAGGACTTGAAAGCAAAGCCTTCAAAGAAAAGGTATGGCGTCATAACAATTTATGGTCGTGACGTCACAAATAAAAATCATAGAATTATAAGTCGAATACACAGCAATAAAGAAACTATGACGTCACAATATTAACATTTCGTACTTTTAATAAGATAATTAATGTTTATTAAAAAGTTATTTCTGAATGATTTTGTTGCTAGTGAATATGTAATGATTGAAAATGTTTATGTTTCGGTTTATGAATTCTTGATATTTCATGTTTTATCTACGTGGCACATGGGTGTTTGAATGCATAGACGAGTATGGATATGTGTATGTGCATGTGTGTGTATACCAGTTTTCATGCTTGTTTACGTGTTTTAAGCATCAGGGTATAAAATATTCATAGAAATTTTTTAAATAAAAAAATACAAATCAAAAAATAAGATGAAAAAAAAGAAAAAAATAGAAAAAATAAATAATTTAAAGAAATAAAATTAAAAAAAATAAAAATAAAAATAACATCAATAAAACTTATCCGATATAATCGAAGACGTAGGCATGAATGAGGTAAATTAATAATTCATACGAAATAATCGAAAGAGTAATATCGGGTTCTGTGATACAACGAAAATTCAAAGTCCTGCGATAAGGATAACGGCTGGAGCTGGTTACCATGACAAATTCATGAATGCGGGTAGCATAGTGACAACATCGATGTAGTTGTGAGGGCTTGTATGTGTTTCTGTGAAAAGGTGGTAAAGATTGTATTTTGTTACAGCGATTACATAATTAAGTAAAATATCACGTAATAACAGTGATTATGTAATTAAACATTCGAAATAATCGATGATGTCAAGTGTGGTGTAAAATATTATGTAATAAAGCCTTCGATGACGTAATAAGTGAATATATAACCATTATTATGTAAAATTTTTACGCAATAATTGTGATTACATAATTATGCAATGATGGTAATGAAAATAATAGAAATATGATAAATATATTTAAAGACAGTAGTTATACAAATTTATTTACCTTATTATTCATCAGTGAATATTATAATTATGTGACAATGTTAATAAAAATAATGGAAATATGATAAAGAAATGTATTTGGTGACAGTAGTTATAAATTTTTTTTATATCAGTGATTATAAAATTAGGTAATCCATTCGATGTAATCGATGATGTATGCATAATATTCAGTGATTATATAATTATGTAATAATTTATTCGATAAAATCAAATATGTAAGCGAGATTACATAATAAATAAAGTCGCATAAAAAAGTGATAGTCATTAACACGATAAATGAATATATGTTATGTAAAATATTACGTAATAACCACAAATGTGATTGTCAATATATTGTATCCTTTCCCTGAATATTGGAAGTTTGATTTTCACTCACTAGGTGGCTCTGCGGTCAAGAAAAAAAATCACGGCAAAATAAATAATCAAATCTAAGATGGTTGAAATCACGTAATCAAGAAAAACTGGCGGGAAAATTCAAATTCAAGATGGAGGACCCCCACGTGGTCAAGAAAAAAAAAATGGCGGGGAAAATTCAAATTCGAAATGGCAGGAAAAAATCTACGGATATGAAAACCACGAGTTCTGAAAATCCAATATGGCGTAGAGAAATTCAAGACGGCGGACACCAAATCCAAGATGGCGGACAGAAATCACGTGTAATAAAAATCTTCGGAAATAAAAACCACGTGATCAAGAAAAAATGGAGGACGGATGACGTCATAGTCTCGTGATGGCTCCATGACATGACGTTACTGGGAAAGGTGCGTGTGCGCATGCGGTGACGTCACCACCAAATGTGCCTTGCAATGTTGCAAAGAGGCTCCTGCAATGACACCTTACCCACAGTGCCAGCTGTGGCTAACACTGGCACTCTCTTCACCTCATGTTGACATGGACTATCAGGGGTACCACGTGCTAGAAATGGCACTCAAGAAAGAGCATGAGTTAGACCTTGGCACTAGCACTTGAGGGT
>SEYY01000443.1:187500-195000 GCA_009176605.1 Armadillidium nasatum | reverse complement strand
AACAGATAAGAAAAATATAATTGCTTATAAAATTAACTACACACGCGACATTTCATTTTATATATATATATATATATATATATATATATATATATATATATATATATATATATATATATATATATATATATATATATATATATATATATATATATTATATATATATATATAATAATAAAAAAAAAAAAATTAATAATAATAATAATAATAATAATAATAATAATAATAATAATAATAATAATAATAATAATAATAATAATAATAATTTCAGATGTTAAAAAGTTATTCTAAATCAACTCCACCAATATTTTAGAATTAAATTGTAAAGTAAAATTTATTAATTAAAAAAAGTTCAATACAATACACGAATAAACATGCAATGTAAAAAAAAATAAAAAAAAATAAAAAATAAAAATAAAAAAATAAAAAAAATAAAAAAAAATAGCGGAAGAATAATAGATGTTTGGGGATGACTTCTTTTAAGGCTTTAGAGAATAAAAACATACTGGACCTAACCAAACCTAAGACTAACATTGAACAGGACTACTCGAGGGGTAAAAGCACAAACTCTGAAATTTAAAGTTTTGGAATTAAACCCAAATTTTCTAGAATCCATATTTTATATATAATCAAATTAAATCATCAACATTATTATTATTATTATCATTATCATTATTATCATTATCATTATTATCATTATTATTATTATTATTATTAAAAAACATAGCAAAGCAAGTCACTATTTGCAAAACCCTGGGTACGAAAAAAAAAATGCTGCGTTGTGCTAGCAGTGGCTGGTCAGGTTTGAAGTAAACTTAAATAAACAAAATTAGCAAATAATTACCAAAGAACAAGTTCCGTAAAATGCAGAATTAATTTTACGACATCAACGATTCGAAAATTGGTTCTTATTCATAATTTTTCGTACGATAAAATGTCTTAAAGTTTCGTTCACGAACACAAAATAAAAAAAAAAGTTTTGGCTGATAAGAAACAGGAAAGAGAAAGAACAGAAAATATGTTCAATCTCCGATTCAACACCACAACACAACGAAAAAAAAGTTCTTTTATTAAGAAAAGTTCAAAGTTTTTAAACTAGGACCACTTTTTTGTTTATATATTCATAGATTTATCCGAGTAAATCATCAACAATAATATCTACGTCTATTGTCACCATATACAAAAATATCCTAGACTATTTCTTCGGGATAAGGATATAGAAATGGGAGATGACATGAAGCATAGAGAAAACTGATATGAGAAAAAAACAACGAGCACTAAAGAAGAGGAAAAATGCACGAACGGGCAAAGGAGAGCACGCAGAGGGACCCGACCCTCCTCGTTCGAATGACAACCGGCCACTGAGCCAAGTCAGCCAACAAGATATTAAAGAGAGAGAGAGAGAGAGAGAAGGAAAGAGTATTTCAAAAGACTGTTCATTCTCTCTAGCATTCAGATCAACTACACACACACACACACACGCATATATATATATATATATATATATATATATATATATATATATATATATATATATATATATATATATATATATATATATATATATATATATATATATATATATATATTATATATATATATATATTATATATATATATATATATATATATATTTTAAAAAATTTTAAAAAAAAAAAAAAAAAAAATAATAAAAATAAAAAAAAACAAATAAAATAAAAAAAAACAAATATATCTACAATAGTTGTATATTTAATTTTTTACTTTTTGAAACTGACATTTAAAAACCACTATAAATTTAGGAGCGAACAAAAGATTTTAAAAAATGCATTTTATATTATTATTATTATAATATATATATATATATATATATATATATATATATATATATATATATATATATATATATATATATATATATATATATATATATATATATATATATATATATATATATATAAATATCACGAAGGCATGCGACAAAGTTCTAATAAACCAACGGCAGGTAAGTAGAATTTAATCAACTATTACTACTACAAATTATATTAGTAATAACGACAATAATAATAATAATAATAATATCTCTAACTCAAAAAAAAAAAAAAAAAAAAAAAAACACTCATCGCCAACTTCACACACAAATGTTACAACATTCATAAATTTAAAAATAGAAAGAAAAAAATAAGAGCCGAACTTCAACAAATAAAAAATAATTTTCATTAAATTAAATTAAATTTACAACAACGATTACTACAAAACTCTTAATAAATTTAATTTAAAACAATACAAATGATACTCATTTATGGCATGTTAAATTTCAATATTAAAATTTAACTACTATTATTATTATTATTATTATTAGAAATAGTAATTATCATTATTATTATCATTATGATTATTATAGATTTAACCGAGGTATATCAACACGAACTTCTTCAGCGCAATGAAATAACATTTCTTTTGACATTTTCGCATAATCTACTTTGAGTATGACCTTCCTAAATAACCTTTACCATCTTATTCAAATATGACCTCAAATATCTTCCCCCTTTTAGTTTTGTCACAATAATTCCAGTGGGATATACTTCGTTCAAGTTGTCGCTCTATCAAAATATTACCAAACAAGTAGGACCTTATTTCTTTCTTCTTTTACAATCCTTCTTTCAAATATCTACTTATTTTTTCCTCTTTCAGTTCAAGAACCCTTCAATTATCTTCTCCGAAACCACATTCCATTTTCATTTATTATCTTTATATGATTCACATACAAAAATTTTAATCAATCAAACAATATTTAACAAATTTCTTGGTATTTACTAGGGAGAGCGATACCAAAATTACCGATCTCAAAATTCACTCTAGGACTGAAAAGGCCGATACCGTACTTCACTCCATCCCTAGTATTTACTAAGATTTATCTCAAAATTCACTCTAGGATTCAGTGTCTCTTTGACACATTTATTTTCGCTTCATTTATTTTCAAGCTATTGGCTTCACTTGCTTCAGCGGACACGTTCAGCTTACGCTGAAGTTTCTCTTCAAAATAAGCGAAGTACATAGCATCATCAGCTTATTTGTTATTAAATATTTCACCCACATTTTTTTTATTCCATTCAGGCGGCTAATTTCTCTAATAATATTCTCACTTCATAAGTTGAAAATATAAAATGACATCAAACTAGAAACCTCTCTCAAACATTACACTGGCATTTTGATTCATACCTATTTTAACAGTTGCCTTTTGACTCAAATAAAAGATTTTTAATTACTCAAAAATTATTTCGGAAACTAACTACATATGTTTCGGAAACTAACTACATCTCCATCAAGTATCTTCGGGTTTAAAAACCCTATTTTAAGTCTTTAGTAGTTTAAAAATAACGATGTTAAGTTTCCTGTTGAACACCCATAACTGCTTCTTTATCAACATTCGTAAGATAAATATAGCATTCCTAGAGGCTTCCCTGTATCAAATCAATATTGTTCTTCAAAAATTTTGGTCCTTTTTTATTTCATATTCCTCCAACACAACACCGATCATTTAAGTATTTTCACTACTTAGGTCTTGATACTAATTCAACCATAATCATCACATTTTACAGTTTTCAGTATTTGTGGCATGGCAATGAGAATGTAGACTTAGAGTGTGTTTCACCAAATCAACCGTGGCGTCACGCTTAAACCAACTGCAAAGAAAATATTTAGCAGAATCTTTGATTTTCGTGGGGCACTTCACTGTAGAAATTGTCAGCTACTCTATATAAATTATAAACAAACGTAAATATATTCCAAAATCTAATTTAATCAGTCATTTAAATTAACTTAAACAATAACTTAATTAAATTAATATCATAAAGGTCTCAATTAGGAATATAAGATAACGTACGAGTAAAAAAGAAGATTTTAAAAAGACATTGGCGGCAACCAGTATTTAAAAAAAAAACTGGAACCCGTGAAATTTCGAATAATCGGAAATAATTAATTTGCTTCATGTAAAACAAATTAATGATCCGAAAATGCCAAAACAATTTTCAATAATAATTTCCAAACTAATCCGAGTAAGAATATTTACAAAAGGTATTTGTTTTAAAGGAAAAGTTTAACCTAACTCTTCCATGTTTGTTTACATCACGTGATCATTCAAGACTGCGGCAGTGAAAATTGAAGATTAGAAATTTCTATCTTCAATTTTTACTGCAGCGGGCGGAAAATTACTAGAGTAAAATTCGTGGGACACGATTCATGGAACACTTCGCTTTAGCAAACTTCAATACCGTTAAAGAATCTTAACCGTTGAACACCCTCCTTACACATTGCTTCACTACTTTAAGTTCTTGGATCTTATTTATTAAAGCAGGTCTTCTCCCAATAGCAACTTCTTTTTCTTCGACATTTCTACTACAATTCTTTCCTTCATCTACAGTTTTCAAGCTTTTCATCTTTTTAGCTGTGTATTACGATCACTATAAAATAACCATTTTCACAGTTTCTTTAAATGACCATTTATAGTAACCACCATTGGTTTCCAGTCTTATTCGTCTTTTGCAACCTTTGAATTATTTTCCAATACCATATTATATCTAGTCTCAGGGTTATAATTTTTTTTTGTATTGCTTGTTATAACTTTGGCATAGTTTATCTTACCCACTTCAATTAAAAAATTTCCCGCAGGGATACGTTTATACATACGTTAAAACATTTCTGAAACTTTTACATATAATTATGCAATTTATTTCATTTTAGCTCATGTCTTCTGAGATCCATGACGGCTATAAATACCATGGATGATATTTAAACCATGTATTCCCAAATTATTTGCTCATTCTCAATGCACTGTTTAATTCTCTTCTTCTCCTCCTCTCCCCTTTGAGATGTGAGCTTTTATTATAAAAATAAAAAATAAAATTCTCATTCATTCTATACTTACTCCTAGCTCCCCAAGGGTTCGAAAACCGATGTTATCACTTCTTTATATATAATATATATATATATATATATATATATATATATATATATATATATATATATATATATATATATATATATATATATATATATATATATATATATATATATATATATATATATATATATATATATATATAGTATATATATGTGTGTGTGTGTGTATGTATGTGTGTGTTTTTAACACGGTTTTTTTCTACCCTGCTATATATATAATATATATATATATATATTATATATATATATATATATATATATATATATATATATATATATATATATATATATATATATATATATATATATATATATATATATATATATATATATATATACTTTACGTTAGGTTTGATTATAAATAAAATATTAAAAAAAAAAAGTTATTAACATACTAAGTTCAAAAAATAAGCAAAAACGCGAGCGAACATCTTAACATTTACCTTTTCATAAATCTTAATAGTAATTGGAGCCAGTGTTTTTTGCTGTCGAAATCGTAAGGTTTTTTTTTTCTATACTGTATTACATTCAAAACATACTCAAATGTCTGTTTTCATTTCTAATTCTTACTTGTGACGCTCGTGTAACTACATTTACTGCATGCTCTACACCTTATGGCTGTGGCATGGAAATAATTGGCTCATTTACAAATGGTTTTATTTCGTCAGTTGTTAAATTCTTTGAAACAGGTGTGCACGTTTCCTTTTCCCAATCAAAAACAGGTGTGCACGTTTCCTTTTCCCAATCAAAAACAGGTGTGCAGGTTTCCTTTTCCCAGTCAATCATGTTTGAATAATCATCTGCATAAAAGTTTAATGTTTTAGTTCAAAAACTGTTGCATTGGAATTCCTTGCTATTGCTTAAATAATTCGTTGACCCACCTAAATCTCTAATGTCCTTTCTTGTGTCCGCTAACATTGCAAGTGATACATTTTTTTTTCATCATGAGCAAGTACGAGTTATTTCTTAGTACACGCTTCATAATCATGGCATGTTTTTAGTTTAAGTAGGCACATCAGGTACCAAAAATTACGTACATCATCAGTTGCCTTTGGATGTGACTCTATCCAAAACCACCTTCGTGCGTAAGCTTTCATTATTATATTTACAAGATTTTGAAGAGCTTTGCTTGGATGTTTCGTCCGTTTTGTGGGATCTCATTTAGTTTTGAAGCTGATTTTATAAGTCTTTGAACTCTTAAATATATTCCGTATGGATTCTTCATATGAATTCCACGTCCCTTGCAACAATTCTAGAACCATCTCTAGCCGTTGCCTAACCTTTCGAAGGTACTCGCTCTCTATTCATAATAAATAGATAATGCCTAACAATATCTGCTGAATATGATATTTACAGAAACTTGCTTTCAGTATCCCAATTTGTTCATGAGTATGTGTGTGTGTGTGTGTGTGTTTAATATGTTGTATGTCTTACTTAGTTAAACAGGAGATCAGCAGTAAATTATATGAGACACTTTGAGATTGATTTTAGAATCGTGAATAACGTAAAATTGGGGTAATGTGTGTGAAGGGTAGGGGAGGGGGGGGGTTGCACAACTTTGAAATTCTGCATACAGTATCAGACCGTGATATTGACGCCTGTGCATAGCGTAGTTTTGCCAAATTTTAAAAAATAAGGTATTTTAAAATATATAATATATATATATATATATATATATATATATATATATATATATATATATATATATATATATATATATATATATATATATATATATATATATATATATATATATATATATATATATATATAACTCTCTGACCCCAGACTTAACCGCTATGCTCAATCTTACATGTACTCTACTGGTAAAGTCTGGAACACACTTCCTTCATCTATTTTCCCAACTTCCTATGACTTAGGCACTTCAAACACCGTGTATCAGGTCATGTCGGCCTTTAATTTGACCATGTTCCCGACTTTTCCCCTTAACTCTGGTGGAACATTAGTAGGCCTCTGGCCTTTGCCCACCAGAGGTGAAATAAAATATATATATATATATATATATATATATATATATATATATATATATATATATATATATATATATATATATATATATATATATATATATATATATATATATATATATATATTATATATGCACTAAAGATTTTTAAAGTCTGCCATAACTCTCACAGACTATTTTCTATATAGAAAATTAATGTCTGTAATTAATATTTATAATGTGTGTGTTGTGCACTACTCATCTGAAAATAAATTAAAGATCGTTTATAAACCAGTATTTCAACAAAACAAATTACCAACATTTAATCATATATATAATATATATATATATATATATATATATATATATATATATATATATATATATATATATATATATATATATATATATATATATATATATATATATATATATATATATATATATATATATATATATAAATTCCTTGCTCACGCTTGCACTTACAACTGTGTGTGCTTGTGTGTGCGTGTGTGTAAGTAAGTAAGTGTGTAAGTAAGTAATGTATGTATGTATGTATGTTGTATGTATGTATGTATTTATGTATGTATGTAT
>SEYY01000443.1:177500-182500 GCA_009176605.1 Armadillidium nasatum | reverse complement strand
AAAAACAACAAAAAAAACATCCACGTCTTAACATTACAAAATTGCTACCACTATTACTAGTAATACTATCCTATTATTATTAATAATACTATTATAAACAACTATTAATAATACTGATATTATAAATAAATTGTGAAACTGGAAAATGACTCAAAAATTAATTAGTAAACTTCATACTAATCTATATAAATATAGCTAATCTGATGAAACATTTTTATATTAAAACCAATTCCCCCCCTATATATATATATATATATATATATATATATATATATATATATATATATATATATATATATATATATATATATATATATATATATATATATATATATATATATATATATATATATATATATATATATACAACACGTACGATTCAAATAAAAAATACTGATAAATTACTTTGAACTGAAAGAGGCTACTGGAGTGACAATTCGTCCTATAATCCAAAATAATAATAATAATAATAATAATAATAATAATAATAATATTAATAATAATAATAATAACGATAAATATATTTGAGGTCAATATTCATTTTATTAACAAAATAAGACCGCCATGATTTCCCTTGAAGTCGGAAAAGTTTTTTAATTTTTTCCTTATTATAATTTATCTAACTTTTAAGGACTTCATCAAGAATTACAAAATCCATTTTAGGTCAGTCAATAATCAACACACAAGCGCACACACACACACATATACATACACACTACGTTCCACACTATCACGTACACAACACAGCTTATTTCTGCAACTGATGAAAAACATTCAAATTTTTTTTTTGGATACCCATCAATAACAGACAGACACACATTTTCAGACAAAGAGAAGAAGGGACGAATTAACTTCTTCGTAATCCCCCATAATACTCCCCTCCTCCCGTCCCTACAGGTTCTCTTCTCCCCCATTTTCTACAGAAGAGAGATCTCTTCAATACCATTAATGAAGGCAATTTCGGCCCACTCGTTAGGATTAGGATATCTTAAATCACTAATGCCACTGCTACTACTTCAATTTCATAATAATAATAATAATAATAATAATAATAATAATAATAATAATAATAATAACAATAATATCTGTAAGACTTAAAAGACTTCGAAAAGTAATGAAAATTGAAACTGTGTTAATAACAATACAATGACAATCATATTTTTTCACCATTACTACTCACTAATTTAGCGAGTTAAGAAAATGGTAATAATAAAACAATATAATAAACAAATCTCGTAAACGACTAACCCTAAAACATCCAAAAATATTCCATATATAACCTCTGTATAAGGAACATATTTGTATGATTCTCTGATTGGTTTATAAGAATAATCTGTTAAACAGTTCAATTTCTTCAAGAAGAAAATATACTCTTCACATATTTATAATAATATTCATAACCTAAGTATTAAATGTTGAATATGTTGATATAAAATCATGAATAAAAAAAATAAATAAAAATAACTAGAAATCTGCCTCAATAACACGTGCTTTAACATTTTTTTACATAAGTATTTAAGAGAAACCACTAAAAATATCAAACAACGTACATAAATGCAAATAACAAGGCTAATGTTGGAGCTAATATTGGGATCAATGAAAATTTATCAAAGGATATAATTTAACATAACCAAGTACTTCAAAATTCTATTAACTACTCTGAAAATAAAAAAAAAAAGATCATAAATTGATCTTTACAATACTGTTTACGTAGGGAAAGAAAAGAGTTTGAACTCTCCGCCTAGACTGATGTGATGTTGAAGTAATTAGCTAAAACCAATTGTAAAACATGGCTCGTTTTACTACTAATTCTAAAAATTTCTGAAAATTGGGTAATAATTTTTTTAAAAAAATTAAGAGCAATTTAAAAAAAAAAAATTTTTTAACTAAGTTTTGTATCTAAGGAAACAATGTTTTTTTTTATATATTAAAATTAAATATAATTGATCCGTTTCATTAAGTATAAATATTAAAATTAACTTAAATTAGAATAAATTACGAGCAACCCAGTAACAAATAATTTCTTCTTAAGACTATTTAACTTTTAAAAATCCCATATTTTTTAATGATTAAAAAAAAAAAAGAAAAAAAACTTTCCTTTTTTATAACAGAAAATCTCTAATTTTTTAATTATAATTTAATTTGCTAATTAAAAAATTTTTCCTCTTTTTATAACAGAAAATCTCTTTAATTTTGTAATTATAATTTAATTTTACACACTGTCTAAAGGGGGGGGAAAAACTAAAACATAGAAAAAACACGATATTCTTCTCTAACGAAGTGTTTGAGAGAACCCGTGGTCGAGACTGGTTCTCAAGAAATAAGGCATATGAGACCCTTAACAGAACACCTCACAAAGACGTGTGCTAACAAGGGGCAAAATAGCATTATAAAAGCCTCATAACTCGACAATCAATCCCTTACCAAGGAGTAAATGACAAACAGCACAATATATATATATATATATATATATATATATATATATATATATATATATATATATATATATATATATATATATATATATATATATATATATATATATATATATATATATATATATATATAATAATATTACGAATTTTATAAGCATCCCTAACAAGCTGAGTGTCAAGGGCATGGTTAAGTTGATACAATGACCGTCCTAAAAGTTCCTCTGGTCTGTAGCCACAAAATTTCTTAACACTATGACAAAAAAAAAAAAAAAAATAAAACAATATTACTTTATAAACTTCAAATACACAAACATTTTTGTCACAGCTCTATCGCTATCTACAAAAATGAAAATAGAAACATCATTTAACACATTTCTACCCTATTCAATCAATGCAATACAATTGTCTGTAGAAGGTCCAGCTCTAAAGCTATGTTGTAGCTTGCTTAATACGCTTACAGTATACTAAAAGCACCATACAAAATGATCTACTGTAGCATCATTTTATTAAAGGAAACCGAGATTAAAGGGTAAGCAAAGACCTGAATAAGATAAGAGCCACAATTTAATTTATATTGTGACCCGATTTCAGCAACACTAAAAGTGACTACCATATTTGTATATAATTTTCCAAATAGATTCTCAAATGGTCTCTGCAGGTTCAAAATGTGTTTAAAACGGTCAATGAGTAAAAATAAGATAAACTAGTCATTATTATAATAATAATTAATTATAAACTTAAAAATATTAAGCTCTTACTTCTCATCAACATAATTAAACTTCATATCGAGGGAATGTTTACTGACGAAAGCTTGCTTATCGAGTGGTACTTCAATATACGAAGGATGGGGCACAGGAACTCCCAGGGCCACAATCCAGGAGTTTCCGCCCCGTGACGGTAAATTGGACTCTTCTGAACCATTCTGGCTACTTTTGCCATTTAAGGCTTGACCTGTCACTTGAACCACCTGTGATTTTATATATATATATATATATATATATATATATATATATATATATATATATATATATATATATATATATATATATATATATATATATATATATATATATATATATATATATATATATATATATATATATATATATATAAATATATATATATATATATATATCTGGAAGAAAGCTATGTTGCAAGGCTTCCAAAAACTTTTTAGGGAATGAGGAAAGCCTGCTGACTTTCCGAATCAGTCAGTTACCTAATCGCTGTACCTAAGCAACAACAAACAAACAAACAAAAAAAAATGCTAATTAATTTCATAATTGAAAAATAGGCTTTTGGAGAGTATTTCATCATTAAATTTATGACAAACTTATTTGGTGAAGAATTTCCAGAAACATAAGGGAAAAGATAAATGATAAAAAGAGAAGGACATGGACATCCATCTATAGCAACGAATGAAGAAACTACGGTCGAGGTTAAGAAACTGTTGGAAAAAGACCGCAGAGCTAGTATTTAAAGAGGAAGAAGTAAGGATTTCACAAAATTCTGTACATACAAATTTAAGTGAACATCTATGTTTCAAGAAGATTTTAGTTTCATGGATGCCAAAAGTGTTGCATGAAGATCAGCATGCTCACACAGTTGGTCTTTCCATAAATCTTTTTGACCAGAATTGAAGCTGTCAAGGAAAGATTTCATGTAATGGATTTTATCGGATCAATCCTTTGCAAAATCCAATAGAAGCAGTGATTTCCAAAGTACTCCTTAAAGTCTATCAAATTCAAGGAGGAGGTTGAGGACGAAGGTGATGGAAACAGAGTTTTGGGATGCTAAGGAAGTATTTTTGCTTGGATTTCCTAAAAGGCAACGAATAACCACTTATTATGATGGGTTATTGAGAAAATGAAGACAACACTATCAAATAAATAAAAATGTGGAAATTGCATCCTCAATTTTCCCACCATGACAATACTCCGGCGCATAGTTAAAAGGTGGCGAGGGCTACAATACTAGAATTGAGATGAGAAACCATCCCCCTTATTAAGTAGCACTTGAAAATTATTATTATTATTATTAATTATTACTACTACTATTACTTCATATAAAATATGCCTTTTGTTAACTATTAAAGCACTCGTATACAAGAAAAAAAAAAGACTGAAGAGTGAGAGATTGCTGGAGTTTTAAAAATGTAACAATAATAATAATAAAAATTTATTATTGTTCGTTCCCCTCTGGTTCATCCTGGTATATAATAATAATGGCAATAATAAAAGGTTATTGTTCATCCCCCCCTGTGGTTTTATTCTAGTTTAAAGACATTAAATCTCACACATTCCACCTCCCCATCCAGCTTCGAGGATGACGTCGTTATCAACTGCGCTTTTTGAACTTTTGAACTGCATGCGGCATTTTTGCGGCACTCGAATGGCAAGAAATTCGAAAAATAACCAGTCAATGAATAGGAATTTTATGTAGCTAAAACCACTCGAATGCGCACCTTCCATCAGCTGCAATCGGTGTTTCTAATTTCCAAGCCGTTAAAATATATATATATATATATATATATATATATATATATATATATATATATATATATAT
>SEYY01000443.1:167500-172500 GCA_009176605.1 Armadillidium nasatum | reverse complement strand
ATTTTTAAAAATTTATATGAAAATTAGGGCTCATATATATTAATATGTTAATTTATTTCTATTTTTTTTCATAATACGTCTATAAATATCGACAACATGACATTTTTTCTCTCTCGTGCCAAATATTGAAGAGCAAAATGAATTTAAGAAGAAAATATATATATATATATATATATATATATATATATATATATATATATATATATATATATATATATATATATATATATATATATATATATATATATATATATATATATATATATATATATATATATACCCGCTGGTGCTTTCTATTTGACAGTGAGTAACAGAGCGAGAACTTGTTTGACATTTATTAATGAGAGTAGAGGAGGAGGCAATTTCACGGAACTTGAGTTCGATGAAATATATGAAAACATATATGCAAACTACAGCAAACTGAGTAAAACTAACAATGACGAAAAGTTAAATTAAGGTACTTAGAAAGACATGGAAAGGGAAGGGGGAGAGGGGAGGGGGAAGGGGAATATATAGAACTTTAAGAGAGAGTAAATGGGGAGTGGGAAAATTGTGATTTTTATAAATAAAAGTTTAAAGAAGTATAAAAGAAACAGAAAACTTAGTTTAGAATTTTATAAGTGTACTTAGGATGAACTATGTAGAAGGTTCGAAGAGAGAGAGAAGGGCTTAGAGAAACAGGGTATCAAAATAAAAATGAATTGTAACTAACTGGAAATGAAGTTAGGATAAATAAATAAATATGTACGTAAAGGAAGAACAAATAAAGTAGCGTTACTTACAACAAAATAACGTATTGAACGATTAAAAGAAAATATAGACCATGTCACCGTGTAAAGGTATTATGAAAATCAATATTAGTCAATTAAATGAGCAATTCTTTACAGAAAGAGAAGGTACTTTTTTACTTATTTGGAATAAATATATTTTGGAAATTAGAAATAAAAAAATAAAAAAAATTTTGGTCAGACTTCGGTTTAAACCAGGTACATATTTCAGAAACTACTGAACGTACGTGAAAAAGGATTATATTTTTAGAATCCTTGTAGAATTTCAGGTAGGAAAAGTATAAAATGTTTGCAAATAAATAAATTTAAAAAAAAAACATGATTATGTACGATAAGCGCTGAACTAATCAACCTAATTCGACTTTATGTAACCTGAACTACCGAAAATGGCCACCGTATACAGGCCTAACCGATGTATTACACCATATATATATATATATATATATATATATATATATATATATATATATATATATATATATATATATATATATATATATATATATATATATATATATATATATATATATATATATATATATATATATATATTTAACATCTTTTACAATTTTGTTAGTCATTAGCGAAATTTTAGTTATTCAAATTTCGGCAAAATTTAAGAAAAAAAAGTGACGCTGCCAGACGTAAGATTCTATCGAGACTTAATAAAAAGTAAACTTTACTTATATAAACTTTATTATTATAAGAATTTTTATTTTATTTCCCAATGTCTCTTACCTGAAATTCGACAAGGATTCCAAAAATATAATCCTTTTTTACGTACCTTCAGTAGTTTTTAAAATATGTACCTGCTTTAAACCGAAGTCTGGCCAATTTTTTTTTTTCTAAACTCTTAGTCATGGGTGACCAAAAGATAAAATAAAAAGAATAATTAGTCTAAGGACATTCAGAATCACAAGTGGAAAGGAACTACTGAAATAATTTTAAGAAACGAAACAAGCAATGATGCATTAAAAGAAATATTGCATTGTATATATGAACAGCAAAATATACGTGTATACATACACATACCTTGCACTGAATAAAAAGTGGCAAAAATGTCACAGTAAAATTTCCAATAGAGAAAAAGACATGTTAAGCATTAGAAAGTTGCTTCACCAATTTATTTTCTACAAACAAAATTGCAGAAATTTTTTTTTTATATCTTTGCCACTTGTCCCAACGATTCGTTAGGACAATTTTTGCAGTGTACATACAGGTTATTCAAATCACATTTTTCGCATATTTCTGGTTTGTGTATCATAAGATTTACGAGTATCTATTAAATCGTTTTTAGTTAACCAAAAATTAAGTGAAGACAAAATAATAATAATTATTAGGTCGTAGGAAGAAGAAAGAAGAAAGAGAAAAGCCTGAGACAAATATTACAATGATATTATATATCATTAAACTATAAATTATAGTTAGACGAAGAAGAGTAATAATACACGAAAACGTACGTCATTAGGAAGAATAAATTAAAAATGATTTTGATCTGTGATTCATATGGTAACACGAACAATAATAATAGATTTATTATTACCTATATCAACTTACCTTATAAGTCGCACTTTTCAAATTGACATTTCTGCCTTTTGGGGTAAGAGTGCATTTGAATCGTAAGAATGTGTTATTTGGTCCACTACTCACAAGGCTGGCTAAGTGTCGAACTTCATCATGGTCGCAAGGATGAATGTAGTCTAATAACGAATGACCAATCACATCAATCTAAAAATAAAAGTAGAGTAGTAGTAGTAGTAGTAGTAGTAGTAGTAGTAATAATAGTAATAATAATAATAATAATAATAATAATAATAAATAATAATAATAATTGGGGACACATATTTTATTGAATATTTGACACATTGTTCTAGTGAATAAGTACGCTGAATACGAATTTCAACTCGGTTTGGCTCTATAAGGTCCTGATTTTTATAAACTAAACAGCCTATGGCCCATTTTCAGAATATTTCAAATTTGGAAAAAAGAAAAAAAAGCAAGTCATGTGTTAAGAAATTTTTTCAAGTTTCATGAATATAAACAGTTCAAACTACAGTATAATTACATAATAACGATAAAAAAAAATTTCAAAAAGAAAAAAAATATGATACTTTTACTGGGGCAAGAATTTTCTTTCACAAGTACCAGTAGTAATCAGCTATCATGTAGGAATCCCAGCAACCTTAGTGCCACTTCTCAATAATTTTGATACCTTCGGTCCATCTCCCTCTTGTTCATTACTTACTTTACTTGAATTACTTGGAAACTGGTCAAGATTGCTATTTTAAATATGCATTTTTATGCTCATATTGTAACCAAACTATTTGTAATCTCTAAAAATATATATACATAATTTTTTTTTTTTAATTTCTTTAAATTTCTTTGCAGTTATCTGCCCTATAATTGCCTAAAACGTTTTCTATTAAGTCCACGAATGAGAACCATTTATTTTTTTCTCGTTCATCCATGATGTTAGGAAAATTACTGCCTATTAATTAATATTCTTATTTATGGGCCTTCAAAAATTCCCTCCTCGATTTTTTTCATAACTTATACTTGGTAATTTTGAAATTATGTATTTAAAACACTCGCCATTCGTATCGAAAGCTTTTATAAATTGTTTTGATAGACAAATGAGGAAATAAGATTTTATCTCTGCTCACTAAAAGTGGATTAATTACTTTTTTATCCCACAGAAAGTGAAGTTCATGCAGGCCAGATTTTGGCACTCCTGTTCATAAGAAAAAGAAACGGAGATATTTAGTACATCCACCTTGTTGTCCTAGCAGAATTTTTTTTTTAAGTTAAGACATATGATCCCCTCGTGCTCCGTATATTTGATAAGTAGAAATATGATACAGAAAACTGAATGAAAATTCTTGCTCCGAGCACATAAATTACCTATAATTCAGTATGAAAACTAATTCAATAGACAAAAAATTGAAATTGTAATACTATCGCTATTACAACGGATGCTACTCTTCTAAGCTCCCTCTAGTGGCATATATCTTCCTGTGAAGAGGACTTGTTCGACATGCCTTTCTACAGTTCCATCCTTTCTCTATCCGAATCTGAGCTTAAACGCTATACCCAATCTTACATGTACTCTGCTTGCAGAGTCTGGAAAACAGTCCCTTTATCTACTTTTCCAATTTCCATTGATTCGCACATCTTTAAACGCCATATATCGGGACTTGTCAGTCTTTAATTTGATTTAACCTCAATAGTTTTCCCAACACTGGTGAAAATTTGGAAACTGATTGGCCTCTTACCTCTGCCCACCGAAGACACACACACACACACACACAAAAAAAAAGTTTTTTTTAAAAAACAAAAATCAAAATAAAAGAATAAAAACAAGAAAAGCTTTCTTCGGAAGCTTTTCCAGCTTATCCTGATGGAGACAAAAGAATATAAAAAAAATAAGCAAACGATTATTAATCATTACATCAACTCCCTGAGGTTTATAAATAACATTTGAAGATTACAAAAATCAGAAGAATAGTACTACAATAATAATAATAATAATAATAATAATAAAGACCTGAAGCAATGATGACAAGGACGAGAAATTCTGATATCCGAAAATCCAAAAATAAGTCTTGTTTCAACTTTCCAGCGGATACGAGTCTAAATTAAATTTTTTTTTTTTAGAAAGAGAAAATTTTTGTAGCTAGAAATTTTGTTTTAATTAAAGGACTGTTTTATAATTACAGGATAAAGGATTTTAATTAAGGGTGAAAGGACTTAAAACACGTACACACACACAAAAAAAAAAAAGAGAAAAAAGAGAAAAAAAAAAAGAAAAAAAAGGAGAAAAACTAACAGTTAAAAGTGCTTAATTAACTTCAACAATTTTCCTCATTTTAAATATATATATATATATATATATATATATATATATATATATATATATATATATATATATATATATATATATATATATATATATATATATATATATATATATATATATATATATATATATATATATATATATATATATATATATATATATATATATATATTGCAAAGAACCAACAAAGATATTACTCAAATGGAGTATAATTAAAAAAAAATTTTTTTTTTTTAAATTTTGCAGGAATTTACTTATGAAAGTGTAATTCAAAACTGAAAACAAAATCATCATCATTACATTTTCTTAATAAACTTAAAGTTTAAAATGAATGCGAGATGAAATAAATCTTATTA
>SEYY01000443.1:157500-162500 GCA_009176605.1 Armadillidium nasatum | reverse complement strand
ATTATTCATTTGGAAAAAAATTTAAAACGTTCGATTTCGTCATGTTTAATCTTTGCTCACATTTTCGTAAGTAAAGAATATGAAAAAGTTTTTTTTTGTACATGGTTTTATTTTTTGTGACCCGCTGCGAGCCCCCGACCCCCGTATATGCCATAATGACACTCGTATCGAAAAACGCTGACCTCGAGCAAATCTTACGTGAATAAGGAAGATAAGAAATTAAGTAATTACTACCATTTATAACCTGAAAATAAATATGGCAACCCATCTGTATGGCACTGGTTCAATCCAAACTATAAACAGGTTATCTGGTAGCAGATTACAAACCTATATGATAAAACTTCGCAATTACAGCTGCAGGTCCGCTAAGTTTTTTAGCTGAACCCACATTCGGACCTCTGTGTTGTATAATAATAATAATAATAATAATAATAATAATAATAATAATAATAATAATAATAATGTCCGGATCTGCAACCCTTTCCGCAATTTTTATTTAATATCTCAATCCAAAGGCAAGTTCTATTTATTCACGTTTTGCTGTTCAAAAGTTCAATGCCTTTCCCTTAGCTGAAGAAACTAAATTACATTATTTTATCACGATAACGTACAAGAATTTATTCAAATTAAGTTTTATAATCACCTCAAGATACAATAATTCACCATACTATCTCTACAACAGGAGAAATACATCGTATTTTACGTTTTTTTTTTTACACGAGAGCTGTAAAGATTGGAGTAGTAATGTTACTTCTCTGTAAATCTATGGACAGGTTCTTCGTAATTTCAATTATCATATTAGTGATATTACCACTCTCTTTCTATCACCAGATGAAATCAAATACAGAAAATTCAAAACCCAGAATTTATTTTGCTGTCCTTTATGATGCCCTGTGGTCTTCATATATAAACATTCTTCATGCAGGAACGAAAGAATAACCATTTCAAACAAAAACTATCCCAGTTCATGTAATAATAATAAAAAAAGTTAAAGACCCCCACGTTAACACACAAAATAGGGAGATTGCTTAATGCTTCTTGAAATAAACATTGTGGAAGAACTAATCTAAAATTTAGTTTCTTCAATCTCAGAGATATAAACCAGAAGCTTTAAGATAAAAGACAAATAAGATTATAAAAACTTAACAAAATTATTATAAAATAAACTTTCGAATATATATATATATATATATATATATATATATATATATATATATATATATATATATATATATATATATATATATATATATATATATATATATATATATATTAAAATGTTTAATAGCGTTCTTGATTGATGCTTCGCAGATACACAGTTGACATCATTGTTTAAAAAAAAAAAAATCTACTACTACTACTACTACTAATAATAAAATAATAATAATAATAATAATATAATAATAAATTGCAATGTTCATTACAGAAGCATTTTAAAAACTCAAAATCAACAAACTGCATTTTTAATAAATATAATATATATTATATATATATATATATATATATATATATATATATATATATATATATATATATATATATATATATATATATATATATATATATATATATATATATATAATATATATATATATATATATATATATATATATATATATATATATATATATAATATATATATATATATATATATATTATATTATTTATTATTTATTTATTTATTTTTTTTTTCCCTGATAAAAATTTCTGGCCTCTTGTCAAAAAATATCTCTAATAACTTCTGTAAATCTGCCTTTCCTCCTCTTATTCGCTCTGATGGATCTATTGCAAATACTCCCTCTGAAAAGGCTAATCTCTTCGGCCTCCTTTTCTCATCTAATTCCACCCTGCTCGATTCTGGCATCCCCCTTACTCTTCTCCTCTCAGGTGTCCCATGTCCTGCCTGTAATTACTCATGATCGGGTGCATGGGATCCTGAAATCTATGAACGTCAGGAAGGCCAGTGGCCCGGATGGCATTCCCCCGTGTTCTGAGGGAGTGTGCTTCCGAGTTAGCGCCTGTCCTCGTTCAACTCTACTCTCTATGCCTTAATACTAATACTTTTCCTCAATGCTGGAAGCGTGCATTTGTTCAACCATCCCGAAAAAGGTAGCCCCTCTGATCCTTCTAACTATCGACCTATAGCTCTCACTTGTGTTCTGTCTAAAATTTTTGAAACTCTCCTCAACTCTCATTTCCTGGATCATTTGGAGTCTCATTCTTCTTTCTGATCATCAGTATGGCTTTCGACGCTCGAGGTCAACTGGTGACATACTTTCCTATCTTACTGATCTATGGTCTTCTGCCCTTAGGGACTTGGGGAGTCTTGTGTGGTGGCGCTTGACATATCCAAGGCTTTTGACCGGGTATGGCATGCGTCGCTGCTCTCCAAGCTCCCTTCCTTTGGGTTTCCTCCTTCCCTTTGCTTACTTTTGTCTAGTTTTCTCTCAGATCGTTCCATTTCGGCACTTGTAGATGGAGCGACCTCTTCCTCCTTTTCTGTCAACTGTGGCGTTCCTCAGGGTTCTGTTTTATCTCCAACCTTATTCTTACTTTTCATTAACGATCTTCTCAACTGCACTTCTAACTCTGTTCACTCTTATGCTGATGACTCAACTCTACATTCTTCTACTCATTTCAAATCTGCTCCCTCTTTTGATTCTAGAGTTGCTTCTCGTCCTCAACTTTCCAATTCGATTCTTGCCAATCTGGATTTTTCCCGGTGGGACATAGCATCTTGTGAAATTAACTCTTTAAAAATAAACTTCTTCAATTCCCTCTCAAAAACCTCCTAACTTTCCTATCTTCTTCGATGGTCTCCCGTCTACTGTACATTAACATTCTTGGTCTTAACATAAAAATAAACTGTCTTGAAACCTCATATCACATATTATAAAAAAAAATTCTGTTCAGGTTGCAAGAATTTTTTTCTTCGAACAGTTACTCCAAATATATAAGGGTCTTATTCGCCCATGCTGTTCTCACATTTGGGGGCTCGCTCCTCCTTTTTTGGATAGGGTCGATAAAGCTAAGAGATTAATAAACTGTCCCCTACTTTCTAACTCTCTTGACCCAATCTCTGCGACGTGACGTTGGCGCACTATCTCTTTTCTATAGGTACTACAATGGAAGGTGCTCGAGGGAATTGGCCTCTCGCATTCCTCCACCGTTGCGTCGTCCTAGTTGCACAAGGGGTGCCCTGCTTTCGTACCAGTTTTGTGTGGATGTAGGAAACCCCAGGCTGGCCCGTTGTGGTGCCTCCTTCTTTCCAGCCACCTCTGTTCTGTGGAACTCTCTACCATCATCTATTTTTCCTCCTGTATTTAATCTTCCTCTCTTCAACGCTTCCGTCTGTGCCCACCTGAGGGATGTGCGTTAGGTCTGTGTTTGAAGTTTTTTTTTTATTTTGTGTGTCCCCCCTCCTTGAAAAGGGCTATGCCCGTGAGTGGTGGTGTTCTGTAAATATAAATATATATATATATATATATATATATATATTATATATATATATATATATATATATATATTATATATATATATATATATATATTATGGTTAGCATGATTGTCTACCATCTAATGAGGCCCTAGTTCGAATCCTCACCAGCAGTTGATAAAAATTATAAAATTGAATTCCACGGTTTATTATAGTGGCAATTTACATATATATATATATATATATATATATATATATAATATATATATATATTATATATATATATATATATATATATATATATAATATATATATATATATATATTATATATATATATATATATATTCTCTGGTGGGAAGGCTGAAGGTCTACCAATTTCCACCAGAGTTTGAACATTTTCGGGAAGGATCACTTAAATGTTGGAGATACACGGAATTTGGGAAATAGAAAAAAGGGTGCGTGTTCCAATCTTTACCAGTGAATCAAAATTACGATTGAGCGTAATGGTTACGAGCACATCATTATAAATAAGAGTTGGACTGAGAAAATATGAGATTGTGTAGAACGGCGTGTAGAAAGGCATGTAGAAAAGTGTATCGCACGAGCCCTTCTCAGTGCAGGAGGTATGAGACTGGAGAATTCAGAATGACAATGTCAGTTGAAACAGCGATAGTATAGACAATGAAACTATTGACGAACAAAAAACTGAATACACTTTGTGAGAAAGAAACAGTTGATAAGACTATATACAGAGTTGGCAAGGATAATTTATACCACCTTAGTTTTCCGCGGGAAAAACCGTTAAAAAAAAAAAAAAAAAACTGGGAAAAAAGGTTGTGTCGGTAAAGGGGAAAACTTCAATGCTTATCAAATTTGGGTACTATCTTTACACAGGGGGTATTTAGTTTACTGTTAGTCTGCTACATTAAATTAGATCATGAATATTAACGATTAAGCAGTAAAATTCTAATATTAAATCAAGCTTTTTTTTTTATTATTATATTTAGGTGATTAAACAAAAGAATTGTAATTTGACATAAGTTGACAGACTTGTACACAATACAGACTCTCTACTGTGTACAAGTCTGTCAACTTAATACCCCCAGTGTAATAATAGCACCCAAATTTGATAAGAAAAAGTTGCTCTAATTTTATCATTGAGATTTTCTCAGTTTATCCAAGTTTTCCCAAGAAAAAAGTTATAAAAAAGTTTTTCCCAAACAACCCTGAATATATATATATTATATATATATATATATATATATATATATATATATATATATATATATATATATATATATATATATATATATATATATATATATATATATATATATATATATATATAATATTCTATTAATATTGGTATTATTTATGTATTCTTAAATTTACGTCACAGGAAATTTTATATTTTATATATATATATATATATATATATATATATATATATATATATATATATATATATATATATATATATATATATATATATATATATATATATATATGACGCAGTAAGAAAAAATATTTTGTTACTCTTTATTACCGTTTCATTATCTCTCTT
>SEYY01000443.1:147500-150000 GCA_009176605.1 Armadillidium nasatum | reverse complement strand
ATAATATAATATATATATATATATATATATATATATATATATATATATATATATATATATATATATGAGTAATTTCAGTTTATAAACACTACAGGATTCAGCTACGGCGTAGTTATTAAACTATATATAGCAAAATATTACGTCAATCGTTATTAAAAAAAATAATAATAATAAAAAATATATTAAAAAAAACTATAAAAACATTTACAAAAATAAAGTTTAAGAACCTCCCACCTGACATTTTTAATTGGAGATTATCCAAATATATAAATCAGTTTTAACAAATTTAAAAATTATAATGTTACAAAAAAAAAAATAATTAAAATATATAAATTAAAAATAAAAAAAAGTTTTCATTAAAATCAGGCTTCAATGAATTTAAAAAGCTCTCTTAATAAGATAAGATAACCGTATTAATTAATTAAAAATCCTTATAAACAAAGAAACAAAAACATATAAATAAAAATAATTATCTTCACACTCATTACTTGGAAAAGCACGAGGGATAAAAAAAAAATTTACATACGAACATACTTACAATGTGCTTGTGAGAATTAAAATGACAACTCTCTCTCTCTCTCTCTCTCTCTCTCTCTCTCTCTCTCTCTCTCTCTCTCTCTCTTACACACACACACACAACCATCTTTTATATATCCAATTATTATTATTATTATTATTATTCATTATTGTTTTGGCATATGATTTTGTTTTCCAGCCTCCTTAAAACAGAAGAAATATTTCTTTAATACAATTCTGAAATAAAACTATTGAATTTATGACAGTTCCAAAATATCGTCCGTACACTTGGAACATTTTCGAGGAATGATTTAATTTTAGAAATATAAACAAATCTAAATAATTTAATTAAAAATAAATAAAACTATCGAATTTAAAAAAAAAAAAAAAAAACGTTTAAGATCATAACATTACAAGCCACTGAAGCAGAGTTTGCAATATTCTCTATTCATGAAACTCTTTCGAAAAGAGAGAGAGAGAGAGAGAGAGAGAGAGAGAGAGGGAGAGAGAGAGCGAGAGAGAGAGAGAGAGAGAGAGAGAGAGAGAGAGAGAGAGAGAGAGAGAGAGAGAGAGAGAGAGAGAGAGAGAGAAGAGAAGAGAGGAGAGAGAGAGAGAGAGAGAGAGAGAGAGAGAGAGAGAGAGAGAGAGAGAGTAATGTTATGTACCTTTTTAAAATGTTCTTTTAAAGTGAATGTAAGATCATTTATGGAAGAGAGACACAAATGTACCCACATTTCAGCATTTCAACGCGTAGAATCCAGAAACACTATATGTTGTGTGTTTTATATATGTAATTATATATATATATATATATATATACCTATATATATATATATTATATATATTATATATATATATATATATATATATATAACGGCCTTGGAGAATCATTGCTCCTAAGGAAACACAAACCACAGATAAATATAAAACACAAAGAAATATTTAATTCCATAAACATCTTTAAATAACCAAAAGAATATCACATATCACCTTTGTTACTTTTATAAATGAACATTTTACTAATTTGTGTTAATTAATTTAAATAATATTTATGTTAAATAAGTTAAATTAAATTTGTAATATAAAAATTTATTCATCGAAAATGTTGCGAGTGTACAGACGAAAGCTTCGAACTGTAAATAATTCAATTGTTTTATACCATAATAATCTTAAATGGATATTTCTTCAGACGTAAGAAATATTTTCAGAAGGCAAAATCATATATTCAAATAAATCTGATATTGAATTTTATTATTATTATTATTATTATTATTATTATTATTATTATCACTGATATTGTTGTGGAAAATTAGAGACATCCGTTATTCACCATAAATTCCAAAGGAAATTACAAATACCTAAAGTAATAATAATAAATAATAATAATAATTAAAAATAAATTACTTAAAATTATCAGTCGAGAATGTTCATGACATTAGCTATTGTTATTATCATCTTATCACAACAGTTCTCTATGACTCCTCTTAATTAACCCACCTCCAGACGAGACGAGGTGCTTTCCCTATTCCCTCTCCTCATCACATAATACTCCCCAGACGCTCACCAAATTGTGCATAAAATGAAACGATTTCGTAAAAATTAATAAATCATAAATAAAATAAAAATTTGAACTAATAAAAAAACATTTCACAAAATTTTTTTTTTTTTGAAAAACAGCCCGAAAATTAGCAAGCTTTTTCAGAAGGCCTAATAGTAGTAGTAGTAAATAATAATAATAACTTTTATTATATATATATAATATATATATATATATATATATATATATATATATATATATATATATATATATATATATATATATATATATATATATATATATATATATAAGGGATGGAGCGATACAGATACCAATAATTTTAAACCACCCGTTACCGAGTACCGATACGATACCTTTAGAATTTACCAATACGTACCAATTTTTTTTTTTTTTTTTTTTTACTGAACTCATGAAGGAAGAAACTAG
>SEYY01000443.1:120000-122500 GCA_009176605.1 Armadillidium nasatum | reverse complement strand
AATAAATAAATAAATAAATAAATAAATAAATAAATAAAGAATAATAATTAACTAATTTTCGTTCCTAAATGAAAGAAAAAAAAATTTAACGATAAGCCGATAAGAGATCTTAAGTGCACGCCCCCATCGATCAGATCTTAAGTGCACGCCCCCATCCGATCGATACTCGCAAAATAAATACTCCCAGATGGGTAACGATCTACTCCATATGATTCACAAAAATAAATACCAACAAATTTTATCTACTCTATCTATTTTAGATGCTTCACGCAAATAAATAAAAACAGATTTCAAATATTTGGGACAAAATTTGTTTTGTACTTAAGTAAAAAATTAAAAATACCAAGTAATTATTATTTTTATTATTATTATATATATATATATATATATATATATATATATAATATATATATTATATATATATATATATATATATATATATATATATATATATATATATATATATATATATAAAAACATAAAAAAAAAAAAAAAAAAAAAAAAAAAAAAAAAAAAGTTCAAAACAAAGATATAATTTATTTTTAATTCTCATAAATTGTCAACGTTTCGGATTACTGTAAATAATAAAGTTAACTGTTTAATAAATTAATTTAAATAAATCAGTCAAAATTTACTTGATTCATCTTAACTACTTTAATTTGATAATTTTAAAATTTCAATTAAAAATAATAATAAAAAAAATCAAAATCCATGAAAATACAACAAAAAATAAAATAAAAACAAAATAAATAAATAAAACAAATAAATAAACAATAAAGTGATTTAATATAAACAAATAACTAAATGTTAAGGTTAAACAAATAAATTGCAATAATAAACAAAAAGACAGGAATATATTTATCTAAATTTAATTTAAATATAATAAAAGAATTTCTCATAGCATATATATATATGTTTTATATATATTATATATATATATATATATATATATATATATATATATTATATATATATATATATATATTATATATATATATATTATATTGAAACCCTTAAAGTCTGCTATACTGCCGAGATTCGAACCCTGGCCTCTTGAATCGTAAGCAAGTGTTATCCTCTGCGCCAAGACGGTACAAAATGAAATCACTCTGGGATAGAACTGGCCTCGCTGTCCCCGTGTCATGGTGCGGTCGGGTGGGGTCAGTTGGGGGTTTAGCATGATAGTATTTCATGAGACTTCCCAGCATGATCTCATTTTTGTACCGTCTTGGAGCAGGGGATAATACACTCGCTTGCACGATCCAAGAGGCCAGGGTTCGTATCCAGGTGGTATAGCAGATTAAAAGTTGCAATATTGTTCGAACCATGATTTAGTGGTTCTAAAAAGGATGATATATATATATATATATATATATATATATATATATATATATATATATATATATATATATATATATATATATATATGCACAATGTGTGTATTTACATGGGTGAATAGGTGGCATATATGTGTATGAGCACGTATGCATGTTGGTGTCTATATGTGTGAGTGAGCATGTTTGTATATATGTGTGTGCATGTTAATTCCAAATAAAATAATATAAACAATATAAGCACCTTATACGTTTTCGTACATTTTTGTTAACTATAAAACGGATATGGTCAATAGAGAGCCATTAGAATTTAGACCCTTGCACTTCAGCCTTAAAAATGTTATTTAAATTTCTATTTATAAAGAAAAGATATTTGACAATACTTCAATCCTGCCACAATAATATACATGCAAATCATCACAGTAAAGGGACTCTCCAGGGAAACATTAAAACCAGTTAGTATGGTGAGGGGTTGGGGGAATCATTGATAGTATAGTATGCCGCCTATCTACATTTGTACTTGCTCTATACCAGGGGTGGGCAACCATTGGCACGCGTACCAAACGTGGCACGCCGATATTTTTTTCTGGCATGTCAAAAAAAAAATTTAAAAATTTTTTTGAAGGTGGCAAAGGTTCTGGAAAGTTTAAATGTAATTTTAAAGGTAAATAAATGTTCTCTTTTTTGTACTTCATTTAAAAATTATTTAAAATCAGCAGTAGATTATCTGTAATAATCGTTCATTGTGTTTTAGTCATACAAAAGTATAAACTTTCTTCAAATACTTGAAACATATCAAATATTACATTCTCAAAAAATTTTGATTGACATGTGGAAAAGTTTTGTGTCAAGAGATTCTACCGATTTTGACACAGACTCTCAAAAAGGTTGCCCACCCCTGCTCTATATAAATACATAGCACACGAACATATGTCTACGGTGGGCTGAAACTAAAGTATCCCCCGACCCGTGAGTAGTAGAATCTAAAGCAAAAACCAAATTTATAAGACGATACTATAGTAGCACCAAAAAAATTCTCTATAATCTAACATTTCATCCATTTATTTTGTAACCAACAACAAAAGATGCCATATTTTGTAGCCAAAAATTAGTATGTTTATCAACACAGATTATTAAGAAATCGTTTTTATTTGCTCACCCAAAAA
>SEYY01000443.1:102500-105000 GCA_009176605.1 Armadillidium nasatum | reverse complement strand
TATATATATATATATATATATATATATATATATATATATATATATATATATATATATATATATATATATATATATATATATATATATATATATATATCAGGTGTGAAGAAGGAAACTTACGAGGTAGGAAACTTTTTAAGAAGTTTCTTCTTAACATTCACACAAAGGATGGAACCCGCACTTTCAAGCATGGGAGTCCATAAATTTATATATATTATATATATATATATATATATATATATATATATATATATATATATATATATATATATATATATATATATATATATATATATATATATCTGAACAATAGCGATCATAATGTACAATTTCTAACAATTATTTTAACTAAATTTAAACTAATAAACCCAACTTTAATATCCATAAATGTACTTTTAAATACATCTTTGAACTACATAAAAAAAAATATATAAAAAAAAAAAAACCCAAACAATTAGTTCAAAATAGGAAGTCTTAACTAATTCTTCCAAACTCATCAGGAACATTCTTAAAAAATTTAAATAAAAAAAAAAAATTTAAATTTGGTTTCTTTTTAAAAGGGAAAAATCTGAATTTCCTCATTTTTCAAAAGCAGAAAAGATGAAATAATTTTAAAAGAAGGAAACTAATTTCCACGTTCCTCAAAATAAAAATAAGGAACAGATACGTGGAACTATGTGGAAAAAGGAAAATTACAGGTCTGTTGGAATTCCCGTATATATATATATATATATATATATATATATATATATATATATATATATATATATATATATATATATATATATATATATATATATATATATATATATATATATCGGTATATATATCGGCATATATATATATATATATCGGTATCGGTATATATATATATATATATATCGGTCTATTTTTATCCCAATCATTACTTAAATTAATATAAAGATTAAAAAAAATCATCCTTTTATATAAATAAATTATAATTATCCAAATATAAAATACTTTTTTAATAATAAAGATAAAAAGAAAATATAGAGTTTGACCCCCTTTTTATTTTGTTTTCATCATAGCAGGAAGGTAAACGGAATAAAAGTTCATTTTTCTTTATTAAACTTTTATTAGAAAAATTTTATCATTTTTTTATTTTTTTTTTATTTTATTTATAATGGAAAGATAAATGAAAAAAAAATTATTATTCTTTACTACGTTTTCAGCTTAATTGAAAGCTAAAAGAAAAAAAAAAAAAAAAAAAAAAAAAAAAATAAAATATATATATATATATATATATATATATATATATATATATATATATATATATATATATATATATATATATATATATATATATATATATATATATATATATATATATATATAATATTTAATTTTTATATTTTATAACGAAGTTAAAAAAAAATAGTTAATGATTTATTTTGCTTTTCATAATCCTAAAACTTTATTTCAAAAAAAAAATAAAAAATTATATTGACATTTAAAGTCACGATTGACCATATTGAACGTGCAGACTAAGGACAACTTGTTCACGTTTTTCCTTTCAACTCAAAATTGAGTTGAACATGTGTACAATAAATAAAAAATTAGAGAAATACAATACAATAAATACAATAAAATTGAACATTTGTACAATAAAATATAAGTCACCATTACAACGTTTGAATGAGCTTTATTTTTCGAAAAGAATAAATATTGCAAAAAAAAATTTTTTTTTATTTATTTTACTTATTTATTTATTTATTTAGAACATAAAATTCGTAGATTTTGTAAACAAATGATTAATAAATAAAGGACAAGGTTAAGAAAATTCCAGGCGGGAATTAACCGGTTATACTTTTCAATACGTACATATAATTATTGTGCTTTATTATTATTATTCAATTATTACTAATATTAATATAAATTAATGAAATTTAGAAAAAATAATTAAACTACTTAATATGTACTATATACTATATGTATTACTGTATAATATAATGGTATAGTATTGCCGTTTACCGTGGCTCAAACGTTAGTGTGATTGACTCATGTGTTTGACGAGTGCCGGTTTGATCCCGAAAAGATCCTCTTCTCGAATAGGGCAATGCCCGTGAGATGCGAACTTTTTTGTTAAAAAAAAAAATAATAATAATAATAATTTAATTTTAATTTTCAAAAGGAAATTCAGTTTGGAAGTATCTATGGTTAATTGCATGAATCGAAATTGATTGAGAAGCTGAAGAAAAAAAAGGTTATTTTTAAAAAGGACTGAATTTATCAAATAGTCAAAAACTTAATCCTTAATCTCTGCGAAACCTTATCCAGGATGAGGAAAGTTCATAAACCCTAAAAATTCTGCAGAAAAACTTAGGCCTATATAATTTAAATCTTTGGATAAGGAAGCTAAACAAATTGATGTCGGGAGTAGTAAGGTTTGCGCTTTGCGCCGGTGCCGGATTTAGCTACTTTTCGAAAAATCTGGCAACCTAAGCCAAACGGGATTTTGATTTTCAATGCAAATCACTCC